>APFE031455276.1:0-17665 GCA_000404065.3 Pinus taeda
TCTCATGGCAATATTTACATCCATATACATATATACATATACCAAAACTGCTTTACCTCAACCGTAAAATAAGGAAGGATACATTGCTTGCATCTGATCAACCATCTCCCATGTAGGTTCATCAGGTCTAAAGTGCTTCCACTGCACTTTAACCTGCTCGGTTTCTTAGTTCTAGAGAATTAGCATATTTCTCCACAAAATTCACTAAGGTTCCAGCTAGAATTCTCCTTTTGGATGCACCTACAATATAGACCAATCAATAACATGCTCAAGAT
This sequence comes from Pinus taeda, assembly GCA_000404065.3. NCBI lineage: Eukaryota > Viridiplantae > Streptophyta > Pinopsida > Pinales > Pinaceae > Pinus > Pinus taeda. Next base: position 276 of record APFE031455276.1, read on the forward strand.
CCTTTACATATATTTTAAGCAATGAAATATGGAAAACATCTTGGACTTTCATTGTCGGAGGTATTGCAAGTCGATAGGCCACCGGTCCAATCCTCTCAAGGATCTCAAAAGGTCTACAATATTGAGGTGCTAGATTCACAGATGGCCCAGTCCTTAAGGAGATATTCTTGGGATTGATGCACAAATACACATGTTCCCCAACCTGAAACTCCTTAAATGCCCTGTGTTGATCTGCATAACTCTTTTGTATGTCCTATTCTACCTTTAGATTCTTATTTATAACTTGAATTTCATGTTCGAAGTCTACCAACACTTCTCGTCCCATCAATAACCTATTCGCTAGATCACTCCAGCTGATGGGAGTATTAAAACTATGTCCATAAAGTGCCTTAAACAGATTCATCCCAGTGACTCGTGATAGCCATTGTTGTAAGAAAACTCAACCAGTAGAAGATACTCTTCCCACTTCCGCTACTGATGCATCACATACATCGTGAACATATCCTCCAACATCATGTGGAGCCTCTTTTTTTGTCCATCTGTATGCGGATGATAAGTTTGGTCCAAGGCCAAATTTGTACCCAACCCTAAAAATAACTCTTTCTAGAACTTGGAAGTGAAATTGGCATCTTTCTTCAAAACAATATTCTTTTAAACACTATGAAATCTCACTATATCTCTGATGAAGACTTATGCTACCTCACTAGGTGAATTAGTAGATTCCACTAGAATGAAGTGTGCTACTTTTGTCAACCTTTCCACCACAAACAAGATGGAATCATGTCGTTTAGATATACTTGGAAAACCTATAATAAAATACATGGATGTAGCACCCTCCTCCTACATCTACCCATGTAACTAGCCAACCATGGTCAACATGAAACGAGAGGCTACTATGATTGGATTTGACCTCCTATGTGACTTCTATGTTACTATTGTGACTCATGTCATTGTCTAGCAGCATTAAACTTATTTTGTGGTGCCACATTCACTTTTCATCTACATGTTGAGGCATTTTCCTCTTAGGTTCCCATTTACCTTTACCTTTATGTTTTCCCTTCCATCCTTGCTGAGATTCATTCTTACGCTTTAATTGTTCCTATAAATGCTTCAATTTCCCAATAAATTCCTCAATTGACGAGACTCATCATACTGAATCCGATCTCTAAATGCTAATGGAAAACCATTGGAAAACCATTGAACCTTATCCTTCTCATCAGTAAGATACGATACATACCTCAATAGCTCTAGAAACTTGGTTGTGTACTCTTCATCTATCATTGATCCAATATTTAGGTCATATAATCCTTTAGCCTTATTGTCATAGTACCTCTCTAACAAGTACTTCTTCCTAAAAATCCTTTTGAACTCCCGCCAACTCAGGTCATCTGTCTTGATGTCTCTTACTTGCTTAACATCTTCTGACTAGATATCCGCTTTACTGTTCAAGCTGAATATAGTTATTATGGCCTTCATGTTATCTGTGTACTCATGCAACTCAAATAATTTTTTCATCCCAAGTATCCAAGCCTCTTCATCTTCCAGCTCTTTCACATCTCCGTTAAAAGTAGGTGGTTTTCTTTATTAAATTCATCTGGCAAGTCTCCCCTATTACTCCTCCTGTAAGGATGATAATGATGACGATCATGATGTCTAATAGTACTAGAACTAGAATAATACCTATACTCATCGCCCCTCCTATCCGGAGTGTCCAACAACCTGCCATCTCTCATTTTATCAGATTTATCTAACCTGTGTCTATCAGGAAACCTACTGCCATATTCCCCATTAGTTGTTTCCTCCTGTCCATGGTTGATCCAAAGCAGTGATTGATGTTGCAAGTATGACAAACTCTTGTACCTATATGGTCCAATCATTATCTATCTTAAAACTCCTTATCTCTTACTTCAAGTTCCTCAATGTATCTGCCAAATCATAAGTGTGCCCTGCACCACACTACTCATCTGATGCATAGGGAGATTCTATGTAGTCTACCACCTTGGTAGCCATTTGATATTTTTCCTGCAATGAATAATATGTCAGATAAACCAAATCACAATAAATCAACATACCTTAGTATATCTCGGGGTGTATACCTTGTCTACAAGATCACCAAATCAACGTGATACACATATAACATAATCATAACTGCATATAAGCATACACAAATAAATGTATCAACACATAAACATCACTCTAGGTAAGGTCCGGTCATCAATGCAAGGCCATATCAAAAATGCATGTTATGACCTCATGCATGACAACAAACATTACTCCATTGTACACATTGCTAGATGAAACCAACAATATGTATAAGAAATGCCTAACTAACTACACATACACATAAATGCATGTATTTGAGCATTAATGCTCAATTCTTGTAATCAACCTACAATACTGATACATGTAATCAAAATATTCAAGAATGTAACCTAACATACAAGGATGTAAGTATGTGGCATAAAATCAACTAGTAGGCAACATGTAACAATATTTAACAAATCACATACTCATGACAAATGCATTTCACACAATGAACATCAAATTCTTGTTGGCAACATTACTACAACCATAATCAAGCATCAATCAAATGTAACAAGCACATGGAATGCAAGTGTAAGGGACACACACATAATTGATATGCGTGCATGACCAACACACACCGCCCATCCAGTCCGAGGGGTGAACAATGCTCTGATACCACTTTGTAACACCCTCCTCTCACATCTACCCAAGTAACTAGCCAACCAAGGTAAACATGAGAGGAGAGGCTACTATGATTGAATTTGACCTCCTATTTGACCTTAAGGAAGTGGTATCAATGGAAACATCACACAAATTCATCCATTCTTGGAATATGGCATGGGGGTGATTGGCTGAAGAGAGACTTGGCTTAGCCAATCTATAGCTGGGTGGAATGTGGTAGTCCCATCTTTGGCTGGTTTTTGCAACCATTAACGAGAAATTGAATCCGTTGGTTTTCATGTGTAAATGTACTGGTTTATATGTCAATTTTATGGCTGATATTTTATGGTATTTCTATTGTTACTATGTTGGTTATATATATGTCTTTTTTCAACAACTATGTATGGCTCTTAGTATGTTTTTACTTGTAAATGAATGGACAATGTATCTATGAGCTAATAGATGATAATGTAAAAAATGACATGAAGGAACAATGGTTTTGAGCGATTCTGAGATAAGTATGAGATCCCTATGCTTAATTCTTTTGTTTACACCTGTAGATTACAAGTTGGTGATATGTTTGACGAAATAATTATCGTGGATAGTAGGGGTCTAGTGAAGGAGTTGTTGAAGTATTTGCTTTATCATCATTGTTTCCCTGTTATTTTACTACTCTTAAGATATCATTTCATTCTAGGCATTGACCTAGGCTCTGGGCTGGAAAAAGAGGTTCAAATCCCAGGGATGCTGACATAAAATTGGATAAAAGATTCCATGGATGTTGGTTTGCAGGCCTGTGAGAGCGTCGAGAGAGAAAGTGATCAAAAAAATCAGTGGGACCAAGGGGTAGACTGCCTGAAGTGTTGGTATGGTTCTCAGGGGTCTTGTAGCTGATGTGGAAGGTCTATATGTTATGTTTCCCTTGATTCCATTTCCTTAAGGTCACATAGGAGTTTGAATCCAATCATAGTAGCCTCTCGTTGCATGTTTATCTTTGTTGTTCGGGTACTTGGGTAGATGTGGGAGGATGATGTTACATCATATCTCTCACTTGACAAGCATTAATTTAGGCTCGTGGAAAAAAAATTTGCACAAAAGGAAGGGATCAATTATGAGGATACTTTTTCCCCCACAACAAAATGGGCTTCCATCCATACTATATTTTCCTTGGAAGATCAAAATGGTTGGAAAGTCCATCAAATGGATGTAAAAACAGATTTCTTGAATGGAGATATGAAATATAATAATTTTATGTCTCAACCAAAAGGATTTTTTGTGAAGGGTCAAGATCACAAAGTATGCAAGCTTGTCAAATCCTTGTTTGACCTTAAACAAGCACCGCGAGCCTCTTATGCGAAATTGACTGAGCATCTTTTGAAACTCAATTTCACACACTATGATCTTGATGATGCAAGTTTGTTTGTAAATAAAGTTGGAAAAACAATGGTATATCTCGTGGTGTATGTAGATGATCTTCTGATAACAGGGAAAAATGAAATTTTCATTGCATCGATGAAGAAGGATTTGAGGAAAGGTTTTGCAATGATAAATTTGAGATATGTTCACTACTATCCTTGTATTGAAGTAACCTAACCTAACATCTGGAGTTTATATTCCTCTCTCAAAAGAAGTACATTGGAGACTTGTTGAAAAAATTTGGCATGGTTGAGTGCAATCCTTTGACTACGCCAATAGAACATAATTTATGAAGGAAAAGAATTACAGGATGCAACAAAGTACATACAACTCATAGGAGGTCTCAACTACCCAAATACTACTAAATCGTACATTTCTGTTGTTGGAATCCTATATAAGTTGATTTAAAAGTCTTGTGAGGGTCATTGGTCTACTGCACAAAGACTTCTAAAGTACTTAAAGGGAACTCAAGGCTTTGGATTCATGTATACACAAGTGGATGACTTCATCTTGATTAGATACTCTGATTTAGATTTTGATGGAGATAAATAAACTGGTGTATCTACTTTAGATTATGCTATGAATTTTGGATTAGGAGTTGTCTCCTGGAGGTCACAAAAATAATCAGTTCCACAAGGTTCTAGAATTGAGGCAGAATATGTGCCAACACCTGAAGCAACAAAAGAAATTGTATGGCTCTGGAAAACTATGGAAGATTTGCAGGAGAAATAAATGCATTCAACTCCTCTTTTGATTGACAACACTTATACAATAATGTTGGTCAAGAACCCAAAGTTCCATGATCAAACCAAGCACTTCAATACAAAGTACCAGTTGATCCAACATCAAGTTGAGACCAAGACTATCTACCTATGAAATTGTTTCACAACTGAGTAGATTGCAGACATCTTCACCAAAGCGGTTGGAAGTGGAAAGTTTGAAAGATTCAGAATGATGCTTGGACTCACCAATATCCCTTCATATTAAGGCGTGGAATGTTGACACAATCCCAAGGGATTGAGAAATTCATGTAAATATTGTAAACAAAAAAATAAAGAGACATTAGAAGATGAATCCTAATGGTCTCCCTCTCCTTGTATATATCCATGTTTTCTCTTAATGCAAAAGAAATCCATTCAGAGTTACAAACACAAACATGGACTCACATTATGAGGGAGGTGTTGTCACCTAATGTTATATTTAAAAATAATAAAATAATACTTACATTAACAAATTTGAAAATAGTAATAACAAAACAAATCAATGTTCCAAAAAATAAAATACTTCAAATTTCACCTTAATTTTACATCAACTTTATTTGGAGAAATAAATTAATTAAAAGAAAAAAATAATTTGACTTCTTAGTATGAGGGAGATATGTACTTCTTCACTACTTAATTGACTTAATATGGAGTTAATAGATGGCATGTAAAAATATTATTATTGAGATTATATGATGCATAATTAATTTTAGATTCAGTTGACATTCAATTTGTAAAAGAAAAATATATTAATAACAAAAAATTAGTGTCAACCATACATAAAAATTCCATATTAAGTAACACAATTTTCTATCAATTTTACAAAGATAAAAGTAAACTAATTTAAATAATTTTTCTTTTCTTATATTTTCACTTTCCATTGTCATTTATTCCATTCTCAATATGTAATATTTAAAAAATATCAATAATAGAAAAAATTAATGTGAGGTATAAATAAAATATCTCAATATGCATGTTCAATAAATTTTTTTAGCACCATATATTTATGGAGAGAGAAAGAATGAGAAATTTCATATTCTATTAATAGGTCTTTCTAATGTAAGATAAGAGGGAGATTCCTTCAATATTTAATAAGAAAACTAATTCAATGTGTTTGTATATATATATATAGAAAGAAAGAGATTGATTATATCCTATAAATATATGTTTTTTAACTCTTACCAAATATGAGGGAACATGTATTAGTATTTTAATATGAAAATATGAATCATAAATTTTTAAACTAGCATAAATCCATTTTAATATTTTAACAATGGATTTACCAAGAATCTAGAGGAATAAAATTTCTTGAAGTGCAATTTTTTTCTCAAGTTTTACACTCAAAAGAAGTTTGTATTTTCATAAATTTGATCTCTATTAGTGCTTGGTAGATGAGAAATTAAGATAAATATATGTTAGTTTATAGTAATTTATTCATTTATTTTAATTAAGATTATTTTTTTACTTTTAAATAAAATATTAATTACTTAACACTTTTATAATAATACGATATTTTTCTGTTAACTATATAAGTGACTAAGAGGAAAGATGGTTGTACTCTCCATTTAAATTTAATTTCTACAAATCACATGAGATCCAAACTCAAAAGTATTTCTATAAAGTTTTATCAAGAAGGAAAAATAAAAATAAAAACTCTATTTCTCTATTTGAAAAAAGAAGGAACCATGATCAAGGGGATTTTCCTCGAGCATAACTTTAGGGAAGCCTAACCTAGGAGTAGTCCACATGTTGAATGTATAAACCATTTGTCCAACATTGTAACCCCACAATTAGTTATGACCCTTTTCAAATTAAGAATATTTAAGAATTTTCATATACATATATTAATTAAATTGAATATATGTTAGATTTAATTTACAAATAATTTGTTCAATATTTATTTAAAGGAATCATTTTTTTATGGATTTATTAATAGAGCTTAACTCTAAAGACATTTAGGAAAATTGATTCCACTAAAGGCTAACAATATTTGTACAAGGGAAATCCAAGCTATAAAATCACTTCCTGTTACCCAAAAATATCAAAGAAAATTGAAATTGAACTCATAACCTCTTGAAAACAAAAAATGAAAAATATTACTGGATTAAACTCTTTTATTATTAATCATAAAAATGAATTATGGAATATTTAAATTAAAATAATAATCTAAAAAAATATTATTCAATTAAACTCTTTTATTATTAATGATGAAAATGGATTATGGAATATTGAAATGAAAATAATAATCACGGCAACCCGAAATTTGGCGGGGATTAAAGATTATTAACTCTGGGTGGAGGTGATTCAAATTAAATAAATTATGATGTTTACCCATTAATCCTACTTACGAGGAATAGAGAGCGTTAAAACGGAGAAGGTTTGGGTGGTGTCTCTCCACAAGTGAAGCCTTTTATGCCAAATATAGCGTGTTATTGGGTGTCGGTCTAAAAACTGGGCGACACTAATGGTGGACCAAGGCTGGTATGAAACCGAAGGAAGGATATATATATAAAGGAGGAATCCACGTTCTAAGCCAGAAATACACTCGTATTGTCAAAGTGATAACCGAATGCTTCTACTCCAGCTCGGGGATTCTCACGCCATAGCCAGCTTCTTCAGTGTAACAAGCGAAATGGAGCCAGGCGGGCGAGAAAAAGAAACACAAGCACAAGCACAAGCACGGGCAAGACGACCGACAGGGCTTATGAATCTTGGCAATACATGCTATCTCAACAGTGTGCTTCAGTGTCTCACTTACACACCTCCCTTGGCAGAACATTGCCTCGGCGCCAATCCACATTCTGCTTCCTGCAATATATCGTCTAACAATGACTGCCCTTTCTGCTTGCTGGAGAAACGCATCGTGAGGTCTCTCTGCAACACTGCCCAATCATGCGACTCTCCTCGTGAAATCACAAACTCTCTGAATCTCTTTGCCAAACATTTTGTGAAAGGAAAGCAGGAAGACGCCCACGAATTTTTAACTTGTGTGATTGGAGCCTGCAACGACGTGTGCACTGGGCAGTGGAAGCAGCAGAGAGTACGTGAAAAAGATGGCGGAGATGAAGGGATTATTAAAAGCATCTTCGGCGGTGTAAGGCAATCGCAAGTGAAGTGCATTTTCTGCGGAGGTGAGTCGAACAATAAGGAAGATATTATGGACCTGAGCCTTCCATTAACAAACGCTGTAACTTCCTTGGAAGAGGCGCTCTCTTGTTATTTTGCATCACAGTTGCTGGAAGACGGGGATAATGTTTATAGATGCCAAAACTGCAAAAACTTAACGCCAGCCCAAACGCAAATGTCAATTTTCAAACCTCCCAACGTTCTGGTCATTCAACTCAACAGATTTGCTATGGATGATTATGGTTCTAGCATTAAAATAAATCGGAATATTAGCTTTAAACAACGCTTGGCACTTGATAATTATTTGTCTGCAGGTGCTGACCAGGAGAAGTATAATATTAATACGGACTATTATATTCTATTCGCCACCATTATCCATTCAGGATTCTCCCAGGACTCTGGGCATTATTATGCCTATGTGAAGAACCTGGAAGATGATAGCTGGCATTGCTGCAATGATGCGAATGTCTCTCCTGTCTCCGAACAGGAGGTGTTGTCAGATCAGCAAGTCTACTTGTTATTTTTTATTCGCAGAGAAACGGGCTTAAAATCCTATAGTGACTTCAATGGTGCTGCTGCAGTGCCCACAACTGTACATGATGATGTTATTGCATCAGCTGGAGATATCGAAACGCAAGATGATTTTGCAGACTGTAACCGCGAATTAGAATTAGAAAAGGATGATGATATAACTGCAGATCATGGGGACTGCATTGAAGGTGTTTTCACATATTCTAATGATAATTGTTTCGCAGCTCATCAGAATTGTAGAAGAATTAATATTTCTAGTAAGGATAAATTTGAATTCGAATTTTATTTGAAGGATGAACATATTTTTGCGGCTGGGGATGTCGTAGAAGTCAATTTCAAACCTCAGGATAGCGTTGGAGATTGGGAGATTCTCAAAGTTGAATTAAATGAGTACGTAGAAGATGAATTCCAGGATTGGGAGATCCTCGAAGTTGAATTGAATGAAGAGAGAAAGGGCATTTACCCTGAGTACGTAGAAGATGAATTCCAGGATTGGGAGATTCTCGACGCTGAATTAAATGAGTACGTAGAAGATGAATCCCAGGATTGGGAGATTCTCGGAGCTGAATTAAATGACTACGTAGAAGATGAATTCCAGGATGGGAGATTCTCGATGCTGAATTAAATGAGTACGTAGAAGATGAATCCCAGGATTGGGAGATTCTCGAAGCTGAATTAAATGAGTACGTAGAAGATGAATCCCAGGGATGGCGGATTCTCGAAGCTGAATTAAATGAGTACGTAGAAGATGAATTCCAGGTTTGGCAGATTCTCGAAGCTGAATTAAATGAGTACGTAGAAGATGAATCCCAGGGTTGGGAGATTCTCGACGCTGAATTAAATGAGTACGTAGATGATGAATCCCAGGGTTGGGAGATTTTGGAAGCTGGATTAAATGAGTACGTAGAAGATGAATTGCAGGATTGGGAGATTCTCGAAGTTGAATTGAATGAAGAGAGAAAGGGCATTTACCCTTCAAATTGACTCATTTTTAGCCTTTTATTATTCCCTTTATTTCCCCGGTTAAGATTCCAGCTTGTGTTCCCTTGGTACAAAATTACCCACGTGTGGAATATATTTTCCACTTGGTGTATCTGTGTCTATACTTTTGAAAGCAATGTAGGGTATTGAAGTAAAAAAGGAAGGCAATTGGATTTTCTCCGTGAAAGGTGTGCAGTGTTGAAAGAGAAATATTTTGTTTTTTGTGATGGGAAGAGTTATTTTTCTCTGGTATTTTAACTTGTTTTCCTTTTTAAAGGAGCATCTTCTTTTTTTAAGGGTGTTTTTGGAGATTTGAGAAAGTTGTTGTTTCCAAGGTTATATTGTTCTTTAGATTGACATTGTATACGGGAAGTAGAAGATTTAGGCTTTTTGTTAGCAAGAGAGCTTGATGTTAGTGTCAAGTAGCTTTGTGGTTGACTTTGTTCCTTTCCTTCTTGTGAATGTTCTAAGGTATGGGGTTTTTTTTATTGAAAATTAGAAAATTAGTGAATAAATTCATGCAACAATTGATATAAAATTAGTTGTATTCTTGATAACTGAGGAAAAAACTTGAGGAAATGTTTGCACCTAGAGAGATTTGATCCCTCTAGGCCCTTATTAGATCCATGGATCTAGGCTAGTTCTAGTTGTGCCGAGTCACACAAAATTTGCTCAATATCTAAGTTCAAGTTTTGTAAATAACCCTTATTATGATTTTGTAAACAAAGCTTATTATGATTTTTTACATCATTTATTGCAAACAAATGTATTTCCTTATCAAAAGGCTATTTTGTGGAAGAATCTAAGGATCTATTTGTACAAGTCATGAGTAACTTCCAATCTTCCACAGTTGGATTTGCATCTCTAACATTCATCAACAAATTACAAAAACATTTTTTGCTCATTGCTTTGTCCATCTTGCCGAAAAGTAGTGTCAAGGGTCACAACTTTTGTGAATGAATTCCATAATTCTTTTATGAGACCTTCAAAAGCATATATAAGTTTATCAATAATAGGTGGCAATTGTCCCAAGTCACCAACCAATATAACTACCTCCCACCAAAGAAAGTGTAAGCATTTTTTGTGAAAGCTTGCTGAAGTCTAGAGTCAATGTTTTTTAGCAAATTTCTTCCAATGAAACTCATTTCATTTATTAGGATATATTTGACATGCTTCAATTCATCTTACAAGGTCATTAAACCCGGTCCCCAAAGACATATTACATCTTTTATTGGGATTTGAAGTGCAAAATGAATTGTTGTTCAAGATATGTTAAAAGTTGCAACCCTTGTAGGAGCTAAAATAAGTAGTGGGCTCTTCTCGGGAAGAGCCTCAATATCAAGGGCTTTTCTAGTAGCTCCAATCAAATAAGACTTTCATGTACCTGCATTTCCTTGTATATCATAAGTAGCATTTCCTTGTATATCATAAGTAGCATTTCCTTGTATTATCATAAGTAAAGTATCAACATTTATAATGGTCAAGGATAATATCAAATGATATTCATTGTTTAACTTCTTGGTATTATCATAAGTAAATGATCAACCCCTCATCTATAATGGTCAAGGATAATATCAAATGTTATTCTTTGTTTAACTCCCAAACTTCGAATGTTGGTTAGTATGAATTGTATTTTACTTTTTCTTTTGAGATATGAAATGACTAGCACAATTAGAAGTTTCCTCACCCACACAATTTGTTTCTCCAATTATGCATAACATCAAAATCCTTATGTCCAAGCATCTCAATCTCATTATAATTTATAAATTTATTCTTATATAATCCACAAATGATCTCCCACTCATTTTTCCTAGAATTTGTAGGTGGATTTGGAACTTCTATTTCATCAATTGGAGGTAATGGATTACAATCAACATGCCATTGATTGTATCGAGAGTTTTCCTAGTTATGCACTATTTCCTCACTTATGTGACCTATATCTCTACGGAGATCACGAAAGGTCTTTTATAATGTCAACTTCGACCAACAAAATTCTACAAACTTGTCATCTTCATGATTAGGAATTGAATTATAACGAGGAAAAACTTGTACAATAGCTGCATTCTTTAGTTCTCTCCATTTATCCCTAGGTTGACTTTTGTTGTATGACCAAGATTTTGCTACATCTATCAATGGAAGGTGTTCAAGATGGGTAGGTCACTTGGTATATGCATCAATAAGAGAATTATCATTGTCTTTGTCATATGTATCAACACACACTTGTTTGAAAAGCTTTAATCCAACATTTAGAGGAAGCTCTAAAAGCAAATGGCATGTGACTTGTGCGTCTATATCTCAGTCAACAATGGATTCACATAACACACTCTTATATGCACATGTTGTTGGTTCATTTGGATTTTGAATAAAGGAAACACACATCAACATATCATGAAATGTTTCTGATCCTTTTTCAGACTTTGCAGCGTATTTTTTTATGTAATTAATGACCACAAGCTTTGAAAGATCAAGTTGCCAATCTATATTAGCCCTCCACATCATTAATGTTTCAAGATTATGTGTATTCAATCTATCATCATTCCTTCTTGGTTCATACATTTTTTTCTCAACAAGATAAAGTTTTGAATGATCACATAAATCCCATGGTGCCTTATATTGACAAACCAATCTTCCCACCTTCTTGTGTAGGAAAGATTTCTCATTGCAAGTGATGTGACCCTCAACACAATTCAAAAGTTCTTCATAATCAATCATAGAATCAGATTGAAATAGTCCTCTAAGCAAGGGTGGTCATCAACATTGAGCCTAACCTGAATATTTCTTTGATGTCGATCAAGTGGATTCATTGCATGTACACATCTATCAAAAGGTTCTTTAGCAAGCCTAACCTATGGAGGATCATCCCAATTCAAAGTGTCCATGTTAGGAGTATTTTTTAACAATAGAAATCCCTGTGCGTGTGGAGATCCACTATGTTGCCATTCATAGTGAAACCAGAAATATGTAGCTTGATGAAAATGCTAAGAAAAATCATCTCGGAACATTGTAGTGCTTAAATGCATATATTGTGCTATAATATGAGGATTATCAATTAAATTTTGACGTCTCTATTTCATTGCTCCCCTGGATCTACAAGAATTTTACCAGACATTAATTTATGGAATATGGCCATTGCATATCTATTGCACTTAATGTGAATAATATTGTTGGACATCCAATCTTTTGAATCAAGTCAGTGAATCAAGTCAGAGAGATCAACACGACATTTTCTCCAATATTCACGTGTACCTCTTAGTATAGTTCCAAAATCGCATTACCATTTCTACAAGTCATGATTCTGGAATATTTTTTAGACGCTCTCGTAACTCCTCCATTGTTGTCAGTAGATCTGTCATATTCTTCTTTACAAAAACTCCAGAAGAATCTTGAGCATGATGTCTCGTAATGATATTAAGTAAGAAGTAGTTAAAGCGTTATGGTCATGTTCCTCTACATTAGGGTTATTTGCCCAAGATCAAATAAGTTCAATCTCTCATGGTAGATTTGGAGGGTTCGCAACAAAAGAAGGTGCATTTAGGCGTTCTAATACATCATCGATCTTGGATTTTCCCTCCAACACTGCAAATTCAGTGACATTGTCTATCTCCTTTGAAGTAACTCATCGAGCCCATTATAATCAACATGAACATTGCAATAATATGGATCATTTTGAATCATATAATAATGCATCCAATACTCTTTGTTTTCTAACTATAAAAACATAACTTAATAGCCATGCCTTCAGTTATCAATGAAATGTTTCTGATCTTTTTTCAGACTTTGCAGCATATTTTGTTATGTAATTAATGACCACATGCGTTGAAAGATCGGGTTGCCAATCTATATTGGCCCTCCACATCATTAATGATTCATAATTATGTGTATTCAATCTATCATCATTTCTTCTTGGTTCATAGTCTTTTTCTTCATTATCATCAACATAGAATTTTGAATGATTGCATAAATCCCATGATGACATATATAGACAAACCAATCTTCCCACCTTCTTGTGTAGGAAAGATTTCTCATTGCAAGTGATGTGATGCTCAACATAATTCAGAAGTTCTTCATAATCGATCATAGGATTAGATTGAAATATTTGTTCTGTGTCCTTTAAGCAAGGGTGGTCATCAACATTGAACCTAACCTGAATATTTCTTTGATTTCGATCACATGGATTCGTTGCATGTACACATCTATCAGAATATTCTTTAGCAAGCCTAACCTATGGAGGATCATCCCAATTCAAAGTGTCCATGTTAGGAGTATTTTTAAACCATATAAATCCATGGGCATGTGGAGATCCATGATGTTAGCATTCATAGCGACACCAAAAATCTGTAGCTTGATGAAAATGCTCAAAAATTTCATCTTGGAACATTGTATCCCATAAATGCAAATATTGTTCTACAATATGAGGATTATCAATGAAATTTTTATGTCTCCATTTCCTTACTTCCCCTGGATCTACAAGACTTTTACTGAGCATTAATTTATGAAAATATGGACATTGCATATCTGCTCTGCAAATATGGTCATTGCATATTTTCTCCAATTTTCACGTGTACCTCTTAGTACAGTTCCAAATTGCATTAACCTTTCTACAATTCATGATTTTGGAAGAGCTTTTAGATACTCTCGTAACTACATTGTTTTTGATAGATTTGTCATATTCTTCTTTACAAAAACTGTAGCAAAATCTTGAGCAAGATGACTCATAATGATATTAAGTAAGAAGTATCTAAAGCGTTATGGTCATGTTCCTCTACATTAGGGTTATTTTCCCAAGCTCAAACAAGTTCAATCTCCTGTGGTAGATTTGGAGGTATGGTCATGTTCCTCTACATTAGGGTTATTTTCCCAAGCTCAAATAAGTTCAATCTCTTGTGGTAGATTTGGAGGTTTTGCCGCAAAATAAGATGTATTTAGGCATTTTAATACATCATCAATCCCATATTTTCCCTCCAACACTACAAATTCAGTGCCATTTTATATCTCTAGTAAAGTAACATAATTAATCATATTTGATACATTTGTTGCAATTTCAAGTAACTCATCTAGTGCATTATAATCAACTTGAACATCACACTAATATGGATCATTTTGAACCTTATATAATAATGAATCCAATACTCTTTGTTTTCTAACTGTAAAAACATAGCTTGATATCCATGCCCTCAGTTATCAATAATAGATCTTGGCCCAAATCCCATTGTAACTCCTTTTCTTGATATCCACGCCTTCCTAAAGTAGATTTGAATACATTTGATGGCCTTGTCCTTGCATGGGTGTCCTATATTTAGATCTAGAGTATGGGTAATAGTGGAAATGGAACAATAATTTCCACCATGGATGTACTTCTTCGACTTAATTTGTTAATATTTATGAATGCTTTGACATTGATACTCATCATTTGGGCCATTTGACCAAGCTTAAACAATCAAGTACAACTAAAGACTACATCACTGCTTTCAAGTAATTACCTTTTTTTCACAAAAGGCATGATAAACACCTTATCCCATGAATGTCTTATAAGTGGTCTCGAGGATGAAAATTGTGCTTATGTTTCAATGGTTTTCCCTTGTACTTGGTTTGGAGTTACTCAATGATCTAAAGAGGCACAACATGTGATCCATTCTCCACTAAAAAATGGTAAGATGAGAGCTTAACTGTAATTAAAATGTGAGAATGACAACTTAAAAGGTATTTTATACAACTATGATGATAATCATGGTCAATTTAATGAGTTTTTTTCATCTATTAGGATATGTTTGAAGTGAAAAATGAATTGTTGTTCCAAATATGTTAAAAGTTGTAACCCCTGTAGGAGTTAAAATAAGTAGTGGGCTCTTCTAGGGAACAACCTCAATCTCAAAGAACCTTTTAATAGCTCCAATCAAATAAGACTTTCTTGTAGTTCCTTGGATTATCATAAGTAAAGGATCAACCCTTGATCTATAATGGTCATGGATAATATCAAATGCTATTATGAATTGCATTCGACTTTTTATTTTGAGACATGAAATGAATAACATGATTAGAGGTTTCCTCATCCATAAAATTTTCTATCCAGTTATGCATATCATCAGGATCCTTATGTCCAAGGATCTCAATCTCATTACAATTTATAAATTTATTCTTATATAATCCACACATGATCTCCCACTTATTTTTCCTAGAATTTGTAGGTGGATTTGGAACTTCTTCTTCATCAAATTCAACTGTTTGAATTGGAGGTAATGGATTACAATCAATATGCCATGGATTATATCGAAAAGTTTCCCAGTTATGCACTATTTCATCACTTGTGACCTATACCTCTACGGATATCACAAAAGGTCTTTTATAATATCAACTTTGACCAACAAAATTCTAAAAAATTGTCATCTTCATGATTAGGAGTTGAATTATAATGAGGAAACACTCGTACAATAGCTGCATTCTTTCATTCTCTCCATTTATTCCCATGTCGACGTTTGTCATATGAACAAGATTTTTCCACATCTATCAATGGAAGGTGTTCAAGATGAGTAGTTCGCTTGGTATATGCATCAATAAGAGAATTATCATTGTCATTTTCATATGTATCAACACACACTTGTTTGAAAACCTTCAAACCATCATTTAGAACCACAAATCAATGACTATATTCAGAAAGAGGAAGCTCTAAAAGAAAATGACATGTCTCTTCGTCAACAATGGATTCACATAACACACTCTTATATGTGCATGTTGTTGGTTCATTTGGATTTTGAATAGAGGAAACACACATCAACATATCATGAAATGTTTCTGATCCTTTTTTAGGCTTTGCAACATATTTTGTTATGTAATTAATGACCACATGCTTTGAAAGATCAGGTTGCCAATCTATATTAGCTCTCCACATCATTAATGTTTCACGATTGTGTATTCAATATATCATCTTTTTTTTGCTAGTGTAAGAGATGATCCTTCTATGTTATTAATTCAAAACTAACTTACATATATTACAAATACCCACGAACAGATGGGCACCAAACCATGGTTAAGCCAACCAATGGTGCAAAAAAAAATCCAAGACCAAAGGACTACTGTCTTGGAAAAAGAACAACCCAAGATGCAAAATTAAAAGCTAACCGAACAGTTGTTCGTAACATAACTCTATAAAACTAAACTATAACATAAACCAATGGTGGAGAAGAGCAGCTAACAAGGAATGACTATCCAACCAAAACAACCCGGCCCCACAAACAAGCCTGAATGATCTCGACCATTGATCTCATTCAACAGATCCAACGACGGAAAATAATATCGCAAAACCCTACATGCCGCTATTTAACTTGCGATCATGGTGGTTTTCAAAGCAGTCCCTCTACCACGTGTTAATCGCTGAATGTGTTTGCTGCAAAAACGTTGAAGCTGCTTCCCACTCGTGGGGCTTGCGAAAAACGCTCAAGAAACAAAAAACCTTTCGGTGGTGAAAGACAACGTAAGTCGGGGGTGCTAAGAGCACCCTCCTCCCATCCACATGACAAACCAGCTTTGCCTGAGATATTGTGAGAAGAGGCTTTGACTAGCGTGTTTGAAACCCTTAGAGGAAAGCTACCCTCTTTGGAGCTATAGAGGCTTTGAATGAGTTTGCTTCTTAGACCAATAAACTGCCAAAGTTCTCTGTTCACTGTAAAACTAAAAAAGGACACTCCTCTACTCATATCTCTTCTGGGTTATCAGTGTTACCCTCCATGTTCCTGCTTCTGAACATCAACCAATCTTCCTCAGCTTGATCATGGCATTTCACCTTAAGACTCAGTTGAGTAAGCTCTTTCCATTTTGTTGCAAACTTTTCCTCTGTGCAATTCACCCCTTGATTGGCCAGGAGATCCGCCAGCTTATTGGCTATCCTTCCAACAT
>APFE031455287.1:0-27418 GCA_000404065.3 Pinus taeda
ATATTACTATTTATATCATGAGTAAGATCTACTGTTCCAGTGAGAGATGAACATCGAGGACGGTGTTCTTGTTAAGGGGGGGAGTATATAATATTTCTCTTGTAAATAACCAAATAACTCATGGTAAAATCAAAAGAGTTACAAATCAGTTACAAACTTATTCATGATATTCAGAAACTCATTAAGGGAAATCAAGAAAGGGATCTTGGTAGAAAGGAAACAATTCCTCGATGGTAGGGGTTTGTGCTTTTTTTTAATGGTGTTACCTCTGTGAGCTTTCATTTTTCCATATCGATTCCTTTTACATAAATTAAGACACACCACGATATTCTATTGGATTGGGGATTTCCTGCAACATTACCACATCACAATGAGTAAGGATCATGGTTCCCTTGCTCGAGCGGAGAAGTTGAGAGGGCAGATGCCCAAGCTGACCAAACGAGACAAGAAGAAGAAGCCTAGAGGCTGCCCTCACAAGTGAATGCAATACAACTGCTGGTTTATTACCGCAGTGGTTACTTTTGGAAAGATGAGAGGCCAAACTACTCAGAGAAGTAAATGACTAGACAGATGAGAAACTGGTTGTGAGAAAGATGCCATTACCCTCCGCGTCTCTCCCTCATCTCCCTCTGAGTTACCCTACTTCGTTCGATTCGTTAGGCTTGCCGGCTCACCTTAAATGATGGCAGAAGTCTGCTTTTAACGAGACTGGGATTTACTGCTAAATAAAGCATAGAGGGAACAGCCACTTGATCCTATTACAAGGTGGATTTCTAGGTTTTGCATTGCATCTAACGTCCAGTTTGTGATTATAGAGAGCTAGCAACTTTTTTGAGATTATTATTTGACTATAATGATGTATAGACCGTTTCACGAGAGACATAAGCATGAGGCAGATGCAGACTGCCCAATATATTTTAAGAGAGGAGTCAACGGAAATTAAAACCAAATTCATACTAAAAACTCTACTCAAAACCTTGTTGGTTTCTTCTCTTGGCTACTCCAAATTGTTTCCAGTGTCTCTGGCGGGTTCGGCTTCCAGAACAAAGGTGATGGAGACAAGGAGGCTGCAATGAATAACATAAGTAACTTGCTCACTTTCTTGAAGAAAAGATATATGTTTGTTTTGTTTGGGTATTTTATCAAGCATTTCTTACCAAATATAAATAATATATGCATAATAGTATGCAATAAAAGATTAAATATTTTACATGTTTCCTTGGTGAAGAAAACATGTTAATGCATGTAGTTAAAGATTCAATTATTTTATATGTATTCTTGGTGAACAAAATATGTTAATGTATGCAGTTAAAGACTGAATATTTTACATGTTTTCTTGGTGAAGAAAACATGTTAATGCATGCGGTAAAAGATGATTATTTTATATGTTTTCCTGGTAAAGAAACTATGCTGATGAATACGGTAAAGATTGAATACTTTATAATTTTTGTTGGTAGAGAAAGTATTATGTTGACTTTCTTGTAAATAATGATAATCGAAGAAGAGCTATAAGATAAGCTATTGGATATTCAAAGAATAGTCATTGTGTTATGGAGATGTGTTCTTTGTATGTTAAAGAAACTATGTTAATTTCTTGGAAAATAACTATGTGGAAGGAACGCATGTGCAAAGGGGCAGAAACAATAGTTATTACTTGTATGTAAACATAACTAATGTGTTATATGTTTTAAAGGGAAACATGGACTTTTAAACTAATGGTTAGATCTCTAGAAATATGCATTACTGTGAATAAGCATTGTGAAAAGTAGAACAAGAATTTACTTAATTATATGTAGTAGTTAATTAGTATGTTATGCTTGCTCGTGCAGATGAGTAGATGTTAAAAGATCACTTTTAGAGGTTTCTTATTGATTCATTAATAATGTATCTAATATTGTTGCCAAAGCTTTTTGATAACTACATTGACAGGAAATGATGGCAGTTGGTGCCAAAGGAAAGTGATGTTTAACATTGTGGTAGTAAAAGGATTAGTTGCCCATTGCTAGAGCAATCATGCCACAAGGAATGTTGCATGTGGCAGTATGTGGAAAAAGGGTTTCATGGAAAATGTATTAGCTTTTAGCTAGTTATGTGACAACTTAATGATAATTCATTGTAATGATTTTATAACAATGGTTAAGGGATGGAATCCCTTATAAGCCATTGAGTGAGGGGTGAAAACCCTCATGAGCGTTTAGTAAATGGATTAAAAATTTGTTGGTTTTCACCCTATGGGGTTTCCAAGGTATATTGGTGTTCAATGGTGTGATTGCCTTCTGTGTCAGTTGATGATGATGAATCCTTGATGTTGATGGTTCCTTATTTGATGGCCTAACCATAATGTCCAAGTATGAGATTAATTAATATGGTGAAGGAATTAATGAAATGGATGCAAGGATTCATGAGACAGTTTATGTTATTACACTACCACAGTGGTGGTTAATGGTTATACAACTTACTGTCTTCTATTGCAATTTACTTAATGTACTAATGAATATTATATCTAATGGATAATGAGGAATTTTGGAGTTGTGAATTCGATAATTACTTGCGGGTAATTTGTAAAAAAAAATTCTAACTCCCTACTTTTACATGTGAGGTTACGAGGGTTCATTACAAATGGTGCTCCGCCATGGCAACAACATAATTGGGTTTGTTTCTCACTATGAGGAATTGGAACAAAACAATGAATTTCTATTTTTCCTTAGAAGCAAGTATGAAACTACTACTGTAATCTCGGAAAGGAATAGTGGGAAAATGAGGAGAAAATATCTTAAAGTGAATGGGAGAGGATGCACTATATTATTGGAAACACCCAAATGAAAACCAATAATTTCTATAGGCGAAGCTCCAAATTGTTAAGCCAAGGTAAAAATTATGTTAAGTACCAAAGTAGAAGTCCAAAGAGTACCTCCATTCATTTAAGCTAAGCAAGCCTGTATTCCACTGGAACAAGAAAGGTAAATCTCAGAAACCCAAGGTGAACCCCATGAAAAAAAAACACGTAGAAGCAAAAGCAGAGAAACTAGCCAAACCCAGGTGGAAGGCGTAAAATAAGGGGAAGAAAGAAATACAACGAGAGTACTAGCTAGAGTAGGGTACCAACTAACACATTTCGCAAATTTAAAGAATCGATGTGGATAGAAATTCACAATTTCTACTTGAATATGTGGTGCGATGTTTTTGGTGAGTGCCAAGTGCTGGAACATTATCTCTCTAGGTGGTAAGGAAGTGGATATCATCTGTAACACATCACAATTGCAAAGAATCCCTTCTTCCCTATAATAGTGCTCTACAACGTGACAAGGACAGAATAGAGAGGAAGGAGCTTCAAGAAAACAAATTTACGGTTAGATGGAAACCCCGAAAATGACCTTCACCTTTCAATGCAAACTACGCCTCCCTCACTGTTGATCAGAACCATGAGTGGGCGAATGTGAACACCATGCGAATTCCAGTGATGGAGCTAGTAAGAAATTACCACGTGCGCCATGATACTGTTATAAATACAATTTAAAAAGTAAATGACTTAATATATAACATTATTTCTTTCATATTCAAATGAGTTCTAGGTAGGATGAAGTTAAATAGGTGAATGACCAATACATTATACAACAATACAATTCAAAATAACCCATAACACAAATAAAAAATCATTGTAATAAATTTGTCATTTAGTTAGTCATTAGGCCATGGAAACACATGATCATGATACCACATATGGATTTCTTTCCACTAGTCACACACCATAAAGGAATTA
Source organism: Pinus taeda (assembly GCA_000404065.3). Lineage (NCBI taxonomy): Eukaryota > Viridiplantae > Streptophyta > Pinopsida > Pinales > Pinaceae > Pinus > Pinus taeda. The sequence continues at coordinate 3,761 of APFE031455287.1, forward strand.
ATACACCACCATTTCCATTTCACAAACTATTCTATGTGATAGGTATAGGTCAAATTAAAAGAAACAAAAAAAAAAGATTGTGGAGAACGCGGACATCACAATATTAGGGTGAATGGTTTAGTATGGTTGAAGCAATGAAAGACAAAGGCCTATTCTGGGATTCAACTCTCAAGGAAAATAATCTATTCGAATGAGCACTTGGGAAGGAAGTTGGACATGCCTCTATTTTGAGTAGATTGTTTGATTTTATTACATTTACATTAAGATGTATTTGTGGCTCAAAATCGCCTATAGTTAGATCACATAACATATCACATCTATTTTCATATATGCTCTTCTTCCATATGTGATAAGGACTTATGATGTTTCCTTTACAACATCTAGTGCAAATGCTAGTTTTAAATCTCTCATTATTCAATTTTAAGGAACAAAATTATTTTTATAAATATTACCAAATTTATTGCAAAGAATTATTTCATTGTATTATTAAAAGCTCCACATGGTATGTACTTAGTATGAAGTATAACTTTGATTTTAAAGCATCTTAGTTTTTGTTTTTATATGATTCATCCAAAATATAAAATATTTCATTAAAACATATAAAACAAGTAATAAAATGAAAAGAAAGGAAAAGGGTGTGAAAAGGATATGAATCTTATAAAATATAAAAAAAATTCAAGAAAATATAATTGACAATCATAAATATTTTGAAAATATTTGAGTTCCAATAATAAATAGATAAATAAACTAAAATAAATTTATATGTTTGAGTAGTTATTTTTTGCTTTTCTTGAGATTAGTTGACAGCTAGGACCAATGTTGAATGGTCATTAAAACTTGTACCTTTATATGGTAATCCTACATGTTGTATTGTAAAATTTATCTTTTAGATGCCACCCAAGAGATTTTTTAATGAAGATGATGATGACTAGGATCATGAAAATGTTAGAGTTCCAAAAAAATGTATTTAAAATTGTAAATTTATGTACAAATCTTATTGGTTGAGTCACAAAGTTTATCCTTCCCTTATTATTAAAAGGCTTATTGAACTGTGATGTAAAATATAGATGCCGTAATGTAATGTCTTGTTAAATATTTTGACTCCATCAAATTAGATTAAAAAATAAAAAGGAAAAAAGTAAAAAAAAATAATAATTGTAATTACCAATAAAACATTATGACTCTTTCGAATTAGATAAAAATAAAACAAAACAAAATAAAATAAAATAAAAACATAAAATTAATAATGTAAGAATCTTATTGGTTGAGTTGTAAAATTTATCTTTGGGTTATTACTAAAAGGTTTTTTCAAACTTGTAAGTTGACTTAGTAATCCTATATACTGTGGTGTAAAATACAGATACTGTAATGTAATGTCTTGTTAAATATTTTGACTCCATCAAATTAAATTAAAAAAAAACCTTAAAAAAATTAATAATTATAATTAACAATAAAACATTTTTTTTTTTCAAATTATATAAAAATAAAATAGAACAAAACAAAAAAATATATATTTAAAAATTATAACCCATAGTTAAATTAGTCAAAAGACATTTTAACCCTAAATTTACCTATCATGGGGAGAATCAAACATTTTAATATAAAAACAGTTTTTAAAGTAAAAAAAAATTAATCCCCTAACAACTTGGTAAATGAAAAATTAAGATAAATATAATTTGGTTTATTTATATATCAGTCAAAAACTTTTTAACTATAATTATGAAAATGATGATAAAACCCTTGAAAAAATTAGAATTCTAATTAAAAATAGTTAAAAGCGGTAAGTCTACTTAGCGAACTTCTCTACTACCCTGTAAAACTTATCCTCTCATAATGGTGAAACTTATTTTCACTGTTATAAATAAGAATAATGGATGGTTATTTTTCAACTAATGAGGAACATATTTCTTCATTTCTTCCATGACCTTTCATCATCAGTTTGATCCTTGAATGCCTTCTTGCACATCTCCTGTATTACTTCCAGCCCTGCAGCCGCAATGGTTCCAATCGGATGGGCAACAGGGTTGGTAAAATGCTCGCAATAATCTCTCGATTATCTGGAGTTAGACGGCACACAGACTAATGACTAGAAAATTTAGAGATAATATCTGGGTGGCCCTCCTTCAAACCCAGGATACGTAGTTGCAAAATATAGACGTGCCCACACTGATAATCCTGTTATATTTTTCCACAAGCTTTCTTGAACGTCATGATCAGTACTGTCGGCATTGATGACGGATACCGATGGGAGGTTCAAGAAAGCCATGACAAAGTATAGAGGGATTCATTAATATTGCTTTAGATATGAACACCGTCTGTGGTTACCCATGTCCAGAATTTCTCAGTATTCAAGGCTCATCATGCTCACAGAGGATGAAATATAGGCTCCGGCTACTGGTTTGTTATTTCTTATCTTAAATATTATTTCACTCTTTGTATTGTTACAGATGAAATACAGAAGTACTCACGCCCAGAATCCTGTTATATTTTTCCACGACTTTCACACCCAGAATCCTGTTATATTTTTCCACGACTTTCACAATCAGTACTGTCGGCAATGATGACAGATCTGGATGGGAGGTTCAAGAAAGCCATGGCAAAAGATAGAGGGATTCAATAATATTGCTTCCGTTATGAACCCCATTTGTAGTTACCCAGGTCCACAATTGCACCGTATTCAAGAATACGCTCACCGATGAAATATAGGCTCCAATTACTGGTTATTTCTTATTTTAAAGAATCTTCGACTCTTTGTATTTCTCCTTTTTCATGCTGTGGCATAGATCTATAATAACATGTGCTTGCTTTATTAACCATCTAACCGGATTGATGAAATATCAGGTGCAAACTTGTGGTCAGTTAAAAAATACTTTTTAAGGCAGATGCATCATAGGTTTTTCTTTCACTTCGATGATCTGAATTTTATGATGACCCCTAGGCCGTATGAGCACCTGCAACTAGGTTGCTTATAATGCCTATCTCAACTAAGTCATATATTTGTATCATTAAAAGATGAAAGAGAGAGTGCGTAAGAACTTGTGGGTTTTGTTCTTTTTCGCAAATTTCTTGTCTCTGGTCTTATCTTTCTTGTTGGCTACATTGTCTCTGTATTATCTTATCTTTCTTGTTTTCTTATCTTTCATTTTTCTATGAAAACTCTTATCTTAGGTTTTCTTTGGAAGCTTGATTTCATAGTTCCATAATTCGATTTATTGTTGGTTTCATGTTTGAAGCTTTATATCTGAATATCATATGTATAGTAATATCATATGTGAAGCTGAGCATTTTAAATGGTTGATAGGGTTGCATAAATTGAGTCACGTATGCTTTGCAGTAAGTTTTGCATAAAAATAATACCCGCTATATCTTATGCATATCTCATATGAATCGAAGGCAGAAAACAAGATTAGGTTGAGTGTATATCTATCGTAAAATTGAATTTCTTATTCTCAGATTGGTGAATCCTACCATTTCGGTTGATTGTGATCAAGAAGCGAAGAAGAAAAGGCTATGTCAAGCCTTAAACAAATTGATGCAGAACTTGATCTTTGTGCTACACCTGTCTGTCAAACAAAAATTTTAGGTGTACCACTGGTGACCAGTGTTGGGCTGCCTAACTTAGACTCGAAGTCTCATTTCCAGGTTGCATTTGGTAGAGCAATTGAAACAACGTCGTTCCTGTGATGGAAGTGATGGAAGCCGCCATGGATGCCAATATTTGTAAGATTGTCTTTCTCCAGCAATGGAATGTGGATTTCAACGAAGAGATTTAATAGATGGTTGCATTCCACATTTTGTGCAGAAAGAGGTGGCATGGTAACCGCCCTTGACATATGACAACCATGCCCATTGCTAGAGAAATGCTATAAATTTTATGGCTCCAAAGAAATCCCCGGATGAACAGAGGAATGTTGTGAAAAATCACCTGTTCTAGCGTTGAAAACGTTTGCATTGAAATTTGGCTACAGGACAAATCAATTAGAAATAAATCTCTACTTAGATTCACTGTTGTGATTTAAACCGAATGAATAATTCATGCTTTATAGTGGATATCGTCCATGAGAATGATCAAGTTTGTTCATTAAATGTAGACCTGAAAGAGTGAACTTCATTGCAAATTCTCTCCCCAATAGAGCTACATTATTTTTCAGGCACAAAGGTAAATTCCCAGAAATTGCTGAATGTGTAGAAGTAGAAGTGTGTCTAACTAGACAATGTGTTTGTAAACTACACAAATATCTCTCTCCTTCAGGGATCTCTCTTTCTCTGTCCATACTCTCTTAACCTCCCTCATCTCTTCTCTCTATCCTCCCTCCTCTCCCTCTCACCATATAACCATCTCTATCTTCATTCCTCTATATTCTCTCCTTCTCACTCTATGTCATCCATCACTATGCACCCTCTATGTCTATCTCTATCTCCTTCTCTCCCCCCCCCCTCATTATGGCTCTTCCCTTCTAGCCCATCACTCTCTCTAAGTCTCTCCATATCTCCCACTCTTTTTCAATCTCTCTCCTCTCCCCACTTCACTCTTTAGACATCCCTCCCTCTCTCCTTCTCCCTTTCTCTTTATGTCCACCTTTCATTCTTTCTTCCTTCTCTATTTCTCTCTTCTTCCACTCCCTCACACCCACTATCACTCCTTTCGTAATCTTCGTACCATTTGTACCATCCTTCTCTCCTTCATTTATTCATATATCGTTGTCTATTTATATTGGTCCATTACTCTCCATTTGTGTATTTCCATTATCATATTCATGTGTTTCTCTTTATCTCTTCTTCCATCTATCTATCTATATCCCTCCTTCACAACCTCCATCTCTTTCCATCATTCCTTCAATCTCACTATATGACTCTCATTATCCCTCTCTCCATGTATCACCCCCCTCTCCTCTTCTTTATATATTATCCTCTCCATATCAATATATCTCTCTCTCCCTATGTGCCATCATTGTCTCTCCATATATTCACCCCTCCCTCTGTCATTTGTCTATGTTTTATTCACCTTCCACACTCTCCATCCTTGTCTTTCTCCTCTCTCACTCTCCATATCCTCCCATCTCTTAGTGTCCCTCTCTCTCTCTTGTCTTCCTTCTCTATCCCTTTCTTATTCCATGCTATATCCCTATTTTTCTATCCTTCCTCCCTATGTAGTTCTAAATTTCTCTCTTTCTTCACCCCCAAATTGCTATCTCTCTATTTCCATTTACATATTTTCGTGTATATCTCACTCTCCCCCCTTCCTCATTTCTATCTCTCTCCATGTCCACTTTTCTCTTTCCCACCCTAGTTCTTCTACTTTTTGTCTATTTGTCTCTATCTCTTTGTTTCTCCTTATCCCTCAACACTGTCCATTTGTCCTTCTCTTACTCTTTCTCTCAAACTCACTCTCACTTATTCCCTCTTTTTCTTTCTCTTCTTCCACTCTCTCTCCCTCTCTCGACCCACTCTCAAGTTCCCTCCCTTCTAGAAATTTCCTTCCCCTCCCTATCTCCCTCCTTCGCTCTCTTTTTCTCTTCCCCCACTCTCCATCTGTCTACTTAAACTAATATAATTTATGTGTCTTTTCTATCCTCTCTGTATTTCTCTCCTCCCTCTCTCCTTCTCTCTACTTCAACTAATATAATTTATGTGTCTTTTCTATGCTCTCTGTATTTCTCTCCCTCCCTCTCTCCTTCTCTATGGCAGTGTCTCAAACACCATCTATTTCCCTCTCTCCGCAATCACTCACTCTATCTACCCAAAAGTAAAAATGAATGTTTGATAATAGTATGACCTCTCTAGCTTGCATCGATTGAAATTTTTATAATTTCAAGTATGTAATGCCTTTCATAATTTGAAATAAAAATAAAAAATTACAATTTTACAAAAGTTTAGGTTAAAAATTCCATCATTTATACAATCAAAATTCCATATAAAGTCTACTTTTCATATTTCAAATATAAAATACTTTAAAAATAGTTTTCACTTAATTTAATACATTTTTTTTGACATATGTTAAAATATTAAAATACACCCCTAGCATATTTCCACGATAATTTTTGGGGGAATTAATCATTTGGAAAATAATTATAATATGTAGTAGAGGGCATTAAAATGTAAAATCCAAAAACAAAAATGAATGTTTGATAAGAGTATGATGTCTCGAGGTTGCATTGATTGAAATCTTTGTAACTTTAAGTATATAATGCCTTTCATAATTTGAAATAAAAATAAAAAATTACAATTACAAAATTTTATGTTAAAAATTCGAAGATTTATACAATCAAAATTTCATGAACAAAATAATATGGATTATATTTTGTATGAAAATTAACGTACTAATGTTCAGAAAATAAAATTTGTCATAGTTAAAAGCAATTTCTACAAATAAAATTTACACATTTGGAAAGTCAATTCATATTCTTATATTTCATTATATTACACCGTCTTCAAATTCACTAGGTAAGTACTTATAATTATTCTATCTCTCCAATTTTACATGTTGTTTTTTTTCCAATTTTGTATATAGATTTTAGCTGCAGGTCTAGGGTTATGGATCAAGTAAACCTTGAAACCAGTAAAAACTCTTTAGGTGAGAACATCTTTTAGAGTGAAAAACTTGAAAAAATATTTACATATTTAGGGATTTCATAACTTTTGTCCATTTTTCATTGTTTAAATTATATATTTTAATAAATAAATGGATTAAACTCCTTGAAATTTTCATCGACATTTGGATTGTGGACTACATGTCTTAAACTACAATTCCAACTAATTTTTACTGCTTTCAAAAATCTTAAAATTTGACAAAACTATAAAATAATTAACCTATTTGAAATGTTTTAAACTTAATAAACTATTTCCTTATTTACATTATGTAATATATGTGTTGTTCTCTTTTAAAAATATATAATATATACATAATTGACATTGGAATATTTTACTTAACATGAGCATTGAAACATTTTATTCACTAACTATATTGAGGCTAAAATATGGCTAAAATATTTTTTCATTATTATTATATTTTTAAACACAAATTAATATTACTTAACTATAACATTAAAATATTTTATTTATAACCTACATTGTTTTCTTTATTATAATTAATACTTTTGAAATGTTACCCATTAAATTTTTGTTAATAATTAAATGAATTATATATATCTTTCTATTATTTTTAAGGTTGATATTTTTTACTTTAAATTATATCTTTTTAGTTATTAAAATATTTTGTTAAGATTTATATATATTTTATATTGCAATAAATTAATAATATAAATATTCAAATAATTTATTTATGTATTTATAAGAAACATATTTTAAAGTTATGAAATACTTTTTTAAAAGATATTATATATATATATATATATATATATAATATATATATATTAGTATATTAATATATTATATTATTTAACTCGAAACTATAAAATTATGGAATTTATGATCAAATAAAAAAAATAGGTTCACAATTTGTTACAACATGTAAGCAAAAGAATCAAAAACCAAAATCCTAGTCGTGCATACTACCAACAAACTGAATATAATATTGAATATAAGCATTCCTCATATTCTACCATATAACTCATATGCGGTGCAAATAACTAGTAAATAATGTGTGTTAACTTTGTATAAAAGAGAATGCAAAAGAAAACATTCAAAATATCAATACTGAGTTTCTCTCAGAACCGTTAATAGAAGAAAATGGTATAACAAGCCCTGAATATACTAGATATACAAGTACCACCAAATATGTACAAGATATATTTTTATATTATAGTCAAGTAAGAACTTACTATCAGAAATAATGCTTATCAAGAGTGAGTTACCTTCTAGTGCCATTAGTATTGAAGAAAGTAAGGAAACTAGTAGTTTCATTTAAATACGAAACTTAAGAGAAATTGTATAAGTGTTCTCTAGGTTATAAAACCCCTTTGTTCAAATATTCCCAAATACATGTCAAAATACCATCGTGGGAATTGGAGCATCCATTTTATTTAAATAATAGAATTACACTTTATACACACAACCCACTTTAATGAGACTCATTCCTAACATTTTGAATCCCCTAGGATAGATGTAATACGAAAATAACTAACACGTGTAGTGAATACTATTGAAACAAAAAGAACCTTGACATAGTTGGCCGACATCGGAACCACACGAATGGAGAAATTATTTCAATATAGGAGGGAATAAGGAAGCTCTTACAGTTTCGCTTTATTTGTGCGTTGGTAATGTAAAATCTCATACTAGTAAAAAATAAGCATGAGTTCTTGTTAAAGAAAACTAAACTATGTACAAAACAAATAGCATGTGCGTAAAGGTAAGAAGTTATTTTGTTACCTGGGATGTAGATGAACGCATCCTGTCCAAACAGCCTTAGCACCAAAATAGAAAGAAGAAATGAGTTCAATAACTTTCGCGCCAAATAAATTTTTTTTTTGTAAGTCAGTTGTATATGTATTAAGGAAGAAAATATCTTACAAAAAGTTTGTTGAGGCAGACAAAAACATGAGATAACCATTACAACCTCACTGTGAAGCGGCATTAGGCTTCCAATACCAAAATAACCACCTGCGAGCCTTTCAAAACCAGACTGCACACCACCCAGGGCAGCTAGCTTATGAACAAAGAGATATAGCGTCATGACACTTTCAAAATTTTGACATTTGACACAAAACAAGCATAGGGCCGAAGCCAATACATAACACAAAGAGTCAAGAGATAGACCAGAAGGACAGGCGTGGATTTGAAGCAGACAAAACCAAACAGAGAGAAACAGAGGACTAGGGGAGTCCGTGAGGGCGCGAGAAGCCACCCATCCTGCTAGCAGTATCCAGACCCACATCCAAGATGTGTCTGTCAATTTTGGCTTGCAGTTCCTGCATGGATTGGAGGTCCTGGGCCTCCTTCATCCTTTGTTCCTGCACCAAGGGGTCCGGGCTCAAAGTCTGCTTGAGCAATCTGATGAGCAGGGTCAATTTCTTGTTAACCACCTCCACCCCTTCCTCAACAGTGGAGATTCTACTCTCCAAAGACTCATCGCTGGCCGGGGGATTACCTGGTTGATTATCCGGAGCACGGTGCTCCTTCCCGATGCACTACTTCCCATCTTCCTTCATCTCCAGGGCTTTCGCCAGGAGAGTCTTTATCCTCCAGCTTTCCACCTTAGAGCGAGTAAATTGAGTTGCTCTTTTGGCGGGTGTGCCCGGGTCACTCAGCCAATCAAATTCATCCACTGCTGCTCCCCCCTGCTTATGCGCTTCTTCCTGTTTAACTTCAGCCTCCAACTCAGTGATTTTGCGTTTGCTCCTCATTGAGGCTCGAGTTTCATACATATTCTGCGCATTACGCAGATCTCGGTTAGCCACCACACATCTACAGCTACTCGCATCCATACTGTTCCCTCTGAACATCTCACGGTAAGTCCTTTCACTAACAGGTTGGCGGTGGTTGCTGGCCGAGCTGAGGACTGATATGGAGGAAGCCGAGCCCGAACCCCTGGTTAAATAACCTTTAGCCATAGAATTCTCCAGAGAATTCCCTTCCTTCCGAACCAGAGAAGTGCTACTGTTGTAATTAATGCAGAGGGTGTTCGCACGCCTCTCAAATCCTTCCCCTATAGGTGCATAAATGTTTATGATTGCCTTCCTATCAGGTTTGAGGTGAATGTCCTTTCTCCCCAAATGATCTTTACGAATTTCCTCGTGGCATGAACCATGTTGATAGTTCCCATGTTTGGCTCCTCCTCGCACTGAAGACCACCGCCACATCTGTCCAATCGTCCCGCTTCTGTGATAATAAACTCGGTCGCTGCCTGAAATTTCCTTTTTACGGTACCAGATAGATATACCATTGCCGGTCAGGCTCGGTCGGTGTCGTTTAAGTCTTGCTGCGCCAGCTGTGCACATCGAATTTTCAAATTCGGACAGTTCACCTCCTCCCAACAGCTGTCCCATCCCCTTTCCTGACTGTCTACTCCACAGTTTGCCAGGTAATCCGCCAGCCCGTTTGCCTGACATCTAACCGCATTGAGACTAGATCTTGCATGCCAACCATGAGTTCTGCAATGCTTTCTGTAACTTTGGCTAGCTGCCAATGCTTAGTAGCTTAGTTTGCTTTTGTACCCCATTGCAATTTTTGAGCTGTGGAAATGACGAGTGAGGAATCTCCTTCCAGAATAATGTTACAGAGGCGTCTGGATTTTGCAATTCTTACACCATGTTCCAGAGCTGCGAACTCCATTTCATTATTCATCCTTTCCCCGAGCGCTTTATAGTAGATATGGAGAATTTCTCCATGCTGGTTGCGTAAGACACCTCCAGTTGCAGCCATGCCAGGGTTGCCTCTCGAAGCCCCGTCAAAATTGAATTTTAAACCTCCTTCCGGTGGGCATTTCCATTTATCGTTCTGTGAGGGTGGCTGCATCCTATGTCTCGGAACAGTAATATTGTTGGTTCCTTCCAGCCAGAAGCTTTTCAAAATACGTAAGTCCTGTGTTGTCGGCCTTTTGTTGCTTTCCTCTTTACATTTGGTTTGAATTAACTGCTGAATATTGGTAATTATGTTGTCTCTAGAGAAATCAATGTTCTTGTGTTCATCTTGGAAAATTCTGCGATTGCGCTCCTTCGAGATAGACCAAAGTAAAAACCCTGGTACCGAAATCCATATTCTATTGACTCTTTGTATGATAGAGAAGTTTTTCTTCCAATCCAGAACAATGTTGTGAATAGAATCTCTATTGCGATCAGAACTGCTAAGGATCCCTTCCATCCAACTCCATAATTGACACGCCCATTCACAGGTGTTGAAAAGGTGGTTCAGGGATTCCTCTTTCACAAAACACAGAGGGCATCTTGAGGGTCCCTCAAAACCTTTCTTGCATAGATTGTCCCAAGTTAGAGTCTTATTTCTCATCAGTAGCCAGAGGAAAGTTCTGATCTTCGGCCATAGAAGGTTTTCCCATACCTTGCTGCACCATGGCATAACCTCTTCTGGTTCTTCCATTTCTATTATGTTCCTCGCCTCTTTCAATGAGAAGTTGCCATTGCCTTTAAGACCCCACCTTAGATTGTCATCCTCTTCAGTTTTCCTAATCTTTCTTTTTAGGATGCGCACATTGAAATGCTGATTAGTATGGTTGTTTACCTCTATATTCCTAGGATTTAAGTTTATCAATTCCCTCCAATTAGCATCTGTACTGTTTTGATTCCAGTATTGAGTGACTTTGTATCTACCCTGAGTTTGACATGTTTGCTTTATGGTTGTTAGTTCTGGAGAATCGAGTTTGGGGAGCTACTGCCAAGAATCTTCCCAGAACAAGGCTAGCCTGCCATTACGAATCTCCCAAAAGCTGTTCTCCTGGACTAGGTTCTTGTTATGTTTGGCATGATTCCATATGGGTAAGCCTTCCGGGGTTTCCTATAGTCTGATGAGTTCCTCAGTGTCACAGTATGGAACATATTTTTCTTTCCAATGCCGAGCCCATGGTAAGGTTGGATTCTCAATCCATTTCCACCATATCTTAGCTCCACAAGTCCGGTTGACCACCCCTCGATCAACTAGATTCAATCCCCCCCTAGATTTAGGCATGCAGAGTTTATTCCAAGCCACCAAAGCCCACTTTTTCTTATCCCCATTTCCACTCCATAGAAAGGATCGTTGAATATTTCTCATTTGCTGCAGAATGCCTTTGGGGGCAGGAAGCATAGAGAGAAGGTATTGCGGGATGGCCTGAAGGACGGATTTGGTTAGGATGAGTCTGCCCGCCAGGTTGAGGGCTCTGTTCTTACAATGCGAGCATGTTTTCTTCATGTTGGCAAGTACTTTCTCCCAATTCCCTTTCTTCCAGGGTCTGAGAGTCAAAGGAGCTCCCAAGTATCTCGAAGGCAAGGAGCCAATCCTAAATCCTAGTAGCTGGGATAATTGAGTTTGAACTGCCGGGTGAGTGTTGAAAAAGAAAATAGTGGACTTAGAAAATTTAATTTCCATGCGAGAGGCCTGGCTGAAGAGATCCAGGATAGCTCTATAAGCTACCGCCTCCTTCACAGTGGGAGATCCATGTAACATGGTGTCGTCGACAAACTGCCGATGAGTAGTGGCAAGAAGCGATCTTATAGGCTGTAGACCTTTTATTGTCACTTCCTCTTTCTTCTTGGCTATGGTTCGACTTAGGCCTTCCATGAGGATTACGAAGAGAAAACGGGATAAGCGATCCCCTTGTCTTATCCCCCTCGAAGGAGTGAAAGGGATAGATGGAGCACCGTTGACAAGGATGGAGTATCTAGGAGATTTGATGAGAGCCAGTATCCACTTGATCTAGGTCCTGCAGAAGCCAAAAGCTCCTAGAACATCTTCAAGGTATTTCCAGTTGACTTTATCATAAGCTTTTGAAAGATCCAATTGCATGAGCATGTCTGCTTCCTTCCTTGAATGAAGTGAGTGAATCATCTCCTGTGCTAATAAGATGTTATCGAGAATATGTCTACCCTCAACGTAGCACGATTGCTCTTCTGAGATTATGCCAGGGAAAATTGTCTTCAGTCTATTTCCTATGACTTTTGAAATAATATTGTAGATTACATTACATAATGCAATGGGTCTGAATTTATGAGGTGTCTTGTCTTCTTCAACCTTGGGTATGAGTGCTAGAAAGGTGGAGTTGAGGGATTTTAGAATGGTCGCTGAACGTCTGGAGTCCTCCACTACCTCCCAAACTTCTTGTTTGACGATGCTCCAACAGGCCTTGTAGAAATTGATGGTGAAGCCATCTTGACCTGGAGCTTTATCATTAGGCATGCTCCTAATCGCTTCCTCCACCTCTTCCAAGGATATTTCCCTACATAGGGCCCAGTTCTGATATGAGGTAATAGTCTTAGGGATAGCAGATGTTAATTCCTTGATGGCTTCCTCTCTGTTTATGGGAGGTTCCTGAGAAATTGATTTAAAGTGGTCCGAGAGCAGAGAAATATGTCGTTGTGATTTTTTAGAATCTCCCGTGCATTATTTTTCAGTTCGAGAATTTGATTATTACTTCTATAGTCTAGAGCCGACCTGTGGAAAAATCTAGTATTCAGCTCTCCCTCTTTTAGCCATTGAATTCTCGATTTCTGTCTCCAAAGAGTCTCTTCTTGAGATCACCGTTTATGCCATTGCTGAGAAAGAGTTTTTTCCTGTTCCATAGCCTCGGCGTTGTAGTTTCCTGCTGCACCATCTTTGTGGATCTGTTCCAGTTTGTTCTCGAGAATGGCCTTCTCCTGGAATATATTTCCGAAGACCGTTTTGTTCCAATATTTTATCTTTTGTTTAGTTGTTTTTAGCTTCTTTTGTAGATTGAACATGTTGGATCCGCTAACCTCCAAAGGTTATGACCACCATTTCTTTACCATCTCAAGGAAGTTGGGGTGGTCTAACGAGAATTTCTCAAACCGGAAGGGTTTGTTCCTCGAGGTACCCTGAACTTCAACAATGAGCGAGATTGGCCAATGATCCGATCCCCCACTAGGAAGGATATCTGATTCCGCTGTTATGCCATCCATTATGATGCTTTCTGAGATTAAGAATCTATCCAAGCTATAAAGAATAAATGAGTTCAATAACTTTCGCGCCAAATATATATGTAGGCACGAAAAAAAAATAAAAAGATTGAAAAGTAGAGCCACACTGAATTAATTACACCAGGTTATTATTCAACGAAAACAACTGAGTAAAATTGTTGAGTACACTCTGTTGCATGAAAAAGGTTGGTGTAATATTCCTTTTGTAAATAACCAAATAACTCATTGTAAAATCAAAGAGTTACAAATGAGTTACAAACCGATTCTTGATATTCTGAAACTGATTGAGGGAAATCAAGAAAGGGATCTTAGTAAAAAGGAAACGCTTCTTGGATGGTAGGGGATTGTGTATTTTTTTTTCACGATGTTACCTCTGTGAGCTTTCATTTTTCCATATCGATTCCTTCTACATAAATTCAGACACACCACAATATTCCTTTGGATTGGGGAGTTCCTGTAACATTACCACATCACAATGAGTAAGGTTCATGGTTCCCTTGCCCGAGTAGAGAAGGTGAGAGGGTAGACGGCCAAGGTGGCCAAACGAGACAGGAAGAAGCCTGGAGGCCACGCTCACAAGCGAATGCAATACAACTGCTGGTTTCATACCGCAGTGGTTACTTTCGGAAAGCTGAGAGGCCAAACTCCTCGGAGAAGTAAATGACTAGACAAATGGGGAAATGGTCACGAGAAAGATGCCATTACCCTCTGCATCTCTTCCTCGTGTCCCTTCTAGTTACCCTACTTCCTTCGATTCATTATGCTTGTCGGATCACCTGAAATGATGGCAGAAGCCTACTTGTGATGAGACTGGGCTTTACTGCTAAATAAAGCATAGACAGAATAGTTGTTGGAGCCTATTGCGAGGTGGATTTGCAGGTTTTGTGTTGCAGCCAATGTCGAGTGTGTGATTATAGAGAGCTAGCAACTCTTTTGAGATGATTATTTGACTATAATGATCTAGCAACTATTTTGCCATTATTATTTGACTAGAATGATGTATAGACAGTTGCACAAGAGACAGAAGCATGAGGCAGATGAGGACTAGCCAATATATTTTAAGAGAGGACCCAATGGACTTTAAAACCAAATTAAGACAAAAATCTACACAAACCCTTGTTGGGTTCTTCTCTTGGCTACTACAAATTGTTTCCAGTGTCTCTCGTGGGTTCGTCTTCCAGAACAGAGGTGATCGAGACAAGGAGGCTGCCATGAATATGATAAGTAACTTTCTCACTTTCTTGAAGAAAAAATATATGTTTGTTTTATTTGGGTATTTTATTAAGAAATTCTTACCAAATATAGATAATATATGCATAATAGTATGCAGTAAAAGATTAAATATTTTACATGTTTCCTTGGTGAAGAAAACATGTTAATGCATGTAGTTAAAGATTTAATTATTTTATATGTATTCTTAGTGAAGAAAACATGTTAACGCATGCATTTAAAGATTGAATATTTCATATGTTTTCTTGGTGAAGAGAACATGTTAATGCATGCGGTTAAAGATTGAATATTTTATAAGTTTTATTGGTAAAGAAATTATTCTATTGACTTTCTTGTAAATAATGATAATCGATGTTAACATTCTTGGAAATATTAATCTCTTGAAAAGATTGACTTTCTAGATGAGATGGATCGAATTCTTGATTTCGGTGCATAAAAGGTTAAGTTAACCTTGTTATTGCTTCTAGATTCTTTAAGCGTAAATATGGATATCTATAATAATTTCTTGAAAGGAAAAGAACGAGAAACTTACTAATAGGAAGATAGAGAAATGGGGTTATGATGACTTCCTTTAAGAAAGAAGTAAGTAATTGTTTACATGAAATGATGGTAGATTTCTAGAGAAGGGAATATGCATTGCATATATTGAAGAAGGGCCATAAGATAAGCTATTGGATACTCAAAAAATAGTCATTGTGTTATGGAGATGCGTTCTTTGTAAGTTAAAGAAACTATGTTAATTTCTTGGAAAATAACTGTGGAAGGAACGCATGTGCAAAGGCGTAGAAACAATAGTTTATTACTTGTATGTAAACATAACTAATGTGTTATATGTTTTAAAGGGAAACATGGACTTGTAAAACTAATGGTTAGATATCTTAAAGAGAAATATGCATTAGTGTGAATAAGCATTGTGAAAAGTAGAACAAGAATTTACTTCAATATATGTAGTAGTTAATTAGTATGTTATGATCGCTCATGGAGATGAGTAGATGTTAAAAGATCACTTTTAGAGGTTGTCTATTGATTGATTAATAATGTATCTAATATTGTTGCTAAAGCTTGTTGACAACTACATTGACAGGAAATGATGGGAGTTGGTGCCAAAGGAAAGTGATGTTTAACATTGTGGCAGGAAAAGGATTAATTGTCCATTGCTAGAACGATCATGCCACAAGGAATGTTAAATGTGGCGGTATGTAAGAAAAGGGTTTCAAGGAAAATGTATTAGCTTTTACCTAGTTATGTGACAACTTAATGATAAATGATAATGGTAAGGAGTTATTGAAAATTTTAATTCCTTTATTGTATAACTAATCTTGTGAACGTCTTAGTAGAGTCTAAGACAATTTTTACTTGATGCAGTTACTGACTGTTTTGATGATTAGAGAGCTAGGTGCTATTTTGGTACTTTTAGAAGTACTCTTTGGATATCTTTAGTGAGAATTAATTCAGTGTGCTTGTGGAGTAGTGAAGATCTCTTTAATGTACTTGTAAAAGTACTGTGATTTAAAAATCATCTAATATTGCACAATTGATTGATAGTTAAAAGTGTTTCATTTGACTCAAAATATTGTGACTAATGCAATTGAATTTGTTAGTCATACATTACCGGTTACTTACCATGAGGGTTTGATGGGTTGTTCAATCACTATTAAAATGCTTGCATGAAAGTGCTCATGACTTTCAAGAGTAATTGGTAAGTAATGGTAAGTTGATATAGAGTTTTTTTTTTGAATTTGAATAAGGGCCAAGTGATGGCAATTAGAACTTGCATATGTTTGTAGTGTGGTTTAGATGTTTATATCATGAGTAAGATCTACTGTTCCAGTGAGAGATGAGCACCAAGGACGGTGTTCTTGTTAAGGGGGGGAGTATATAATATTCCTCTTGTAAATAACCAAATAACTCATTGTAAAATCAAAGAGTTACAAACTGATTCTTGATATTCAGAAACTGATTAAGGGAAATCAAGGAAGGGATCTTGGTAAAAAGGAAACACTTCTTGGATGCTAGGGTGTTGTGTAATTCTTTTTTATGGTGTTACCTCTATGAGCTTTCATTTTTCCATATCGATTCCTTTTACATAAATTCAGACACACCACGATATTCCATTGGATTGGGGAGTTCCTGCAACATTACCACATCACAACGAGTAAGGTTCATGGTTGCCTTGCTCGAGCGGAGAAGTTGAGAGGGAAAATGACCAAGGTGACCAAACGAGACAAGAAGAAGAATCCTAGAGGCTTCACTCACAAGCGAATTCAATACAACTGCTGGTTTGTTACCGAAGTGGTTACTTTTGGAAAGATGAGAGGCCAAACTACTTAGAGAAGTAAATGACTAGACAGATGGGAAATTGGTTGCGAGAAAGATGCCATTACCCTCCACGTCTCTCCCTCGTCTCCCTCATAGTTATCCTACTTCCTTCAATTCTTTATGCTTTCCGGCTCACCTGAAATGATGGCAAAAGCCTGCTTGTGACGAGAATGGGCTTTACTGCTAAATAAAGCATAGAGGGAATAGCCACTCGAGCCTATTACGAGGTGGATTTCCATGTTTTGCGTTGGAGACAATGTCCAGTTTGTGATTATAGAGAGCTAGCAACTCTTTGAGATTATTATTTGACTATAATTATGTATAGACCGCTGCACGAGAGACAGAAGCACGAGTGAGATGCGGACTGCCCAATATATTTGAAGAGAGGAGTCAGCGGACATTAAAACCAAATTCAGACTAAAAAATCTACTCAAACCCTTGTTGGGTTCTTCTCTTGGCTACTCCAAATTGTTTCCAGTGTCTCTGGTGGGTTCGGCTTCCAAAACAGAGGTGATGGAGACAAGGAGGCTGCCATGAATAACATAAGTAACTTGCTCACTTTCTTGAAGAAAAAATATATGTTTGTTTTATTTGGGTATTTTATCAAGAATTTCTTACCAAATATAGATAATATATGAATAATAGTATGCTATAAAGATTAAATTATTTTATATCTATTCTTGGTGAAGAAAACATGTTAATATATGCAGTTAAGGATTGAATATTTTATATGTTTTCTTGGTGAAGAAAACATGTTAATGCATGCAGTAAAAGATGATTATTTTATATGTTTTCTTGGTAAAGAAAATATGCTGATGAATCAGGTAAAAGATTGAATACTTTATAAGTTTTCTTGGTAAAGAAAGTATTCTGTTGACTTTCTTGTAAATAATGATAATCAATGTTAACATTCTTTGAAATAATAATCTATTGAAAAATTGTCTTTCTAGATGAGTTGGATCGAATTCTTCATTTTGGTGCATAAAATGTTAAGTCAACCTTGTTATTGCTTATAGATTCTTTAATCGTAAAGATGGGCATCTATAATAATTTCTTGAAAGGAAAAGCATGAGAAACTTACTTATAGGAAGATAGAGAAATGGGGTTATGACGACTTCCTTTAAGAAAGAAGTAATTGTTTACATGAAATGATGGTAGAGTTCTACAGAAGGTAATATGCGTCGCATATATTCAAGAAGGGCTATAAGATAAGCTATTGCATACTCAAAGAATATTCATTATGTTATGGAGATGTGTTCTTTGTATGTTAAAGAAACTATGTTAATTTCTTGGAAAATAATTATGTGGAAGGAATGCATGTGCAAAGGCGCAGAAACAATAGTTATTACTTGTATGTAAACATAACTAATGTGTTATATGTTTTAAAGGGAAACATGGACTTTTAAACTAATGGTTAGATGTCTAGAAATATGCATTATTGTGAATAAACATTGTGAAAAGTAGAACAAGAATTTACTTGAATATATGTAGTAGTTAATTAGTATGTTATGCTTGCTCATGCAGATGAGTAGGAAAAGGATTAATCGCCCATTGCTAGAGCAATCATGCCACAAGGAATGTTGCATGTGGCAGTATGTAGGAAAATGGTTTCATGGAAAATGTATTAGCTTTTAGCTAGTTATGTGACAACTTAATGATAATTCATTGTAATGATTTTATAACAATGGTTAAGGGATGGAATCGCTTATCAGCCATTGAGTGAGGGGTGAAAACCCTCACGAGCATTTAGTAAATGAATTAAATGTTTGTTGGTTTTCACCCTACGAGGTTTCCAATGTATATTGGTGTCTAACGGTGTGATTGCCTTCTGTGTCAGTTGATGATGATGAATCCTTGATGTTGATGGTTCCTTATTTGATAGCCTAACCATAATTTCCAAGTATGAGATTAATTAATATGGTGAAGGAATTAATGAAATGGATGCAAGGATTCATGAGATAGTTTATGTTATTACACTACCACAGTGGTGGTTAATGGTTATACAACTTACTGTCTTCTATCGCAATTGACTCAATGTACTAATGAATATTATATCTAATGGATAATGAGGAATTTTGGACTTGTGAATTTGATAATTACTTGTGGGTAATTTGTATAAAAAAATTCTAACTCCCTACTTTTACATGTGAGGTTACCAGGGTTCATTACAGTTGGTGCCCCGCCATGCAACAACATAATTGGGTTTGTTTCTCACTATGAAGAATTGGAACAAAACAATGAATTTCTATTTTTCCTTAGAAGCATGTATGAAACTACTACCGTAATCTGGGAAAGGAATAGTGGGAAAATAAGGAGAAAATATCTTAAAGTGAATGGGAGAGGATGCACTATATTTTTGGAAACACCCAAATGAAAACCGATAATTTCTATAGGCGAAGCTCCAAATTGTTAAGCAAAGGTAAAAATTATGTTAAGTACCAAAGTAGAAGTCCAAAGAGTACCTTCATTCATGTAAGCTAAGGAAACCTGCATTTCAGTGGAACAAGAAAGGTAAATCTCAGAAACTCAAGGTGAACCCCATGAAAAAAAAAAAAACACGTAGAAGCAGAAGCAGAGAAACTAGTCAAACCTAGGTGGAAGGGGTAAAATAAGGGGAAGAAAGAAATACAACCATAGTACTAGCTAGAGTAGGGTACCAAACAACACATTTCGCAAATTTAAAGAATCGATGTGGATAGAAATTCACAATTTCTACTTGAATATGTGGTGCGATGGTTTTGGTGAGTGCCAAGTGCTGGAACATTATCTCTCTAGGTGGTAGGGAAGTGGATATCATCTGTAATACATCACAATTGCAAAGAATCACTTCTTCCCTATAATAGTGCTCTACAATGTAACAAGGACGAAATAGAGAGAAAGGAGCTTCAGGAAAACAAATTTACGGTTAGACGGAAACCCCAAAAATGACCTTCACCTTTCGATGCAAACTAGGCCGCCCTCACTATTGATCAGAACCACGAGTGGGCGAATGTGAACACCATGCGAATTCCAGTGATGGAGCTACTCAAAAATCACCACGTGTGCCATAATACTGTTATAAATACAATTTAAAAAGTAAATGACTTAAGATATAACATTATTTCTTTCATTTTCAAATGAGTTCTAGGTAGGATGAAGTTAAATAGGTGAATGACCAATACATTATACAACAATACAATTCTAAATAACCCATAACACAAATAAAAAATCATTGTAATAGATTTTGTCATTTAGTTAGTCATTAGGCCATGGAAACACATGATCATGATACCACATATGGATTTCTTTCCACTAGACACAGACCATAAAGGAATTAATACACCACCATTTCCATTTCACAAACTATTCTATATGATAGGTATAGGTCAAATTAAAAGAAAGAAACAAAAAAAGATTGTGCAGAATGGGGATGTCACAATATTAGGGTGAATGGTTTAGTATGGTTGAAGCAATGAAAGACAAAGGCCTGTTCTGGGATTCAACTCTCAAGGAAAATAAGCTATTTGATTGAGTACTTGGTAAGGAAGTTGCACATGCCTCTATTTTGAGTAGATTGTTTGATTGTATTACATTTACATTAAGATGTATTTGTGCCTCAAATTTGTCTATAGTTAGATCACATAACATATCACATCTATTTTCATATATGCTCTTCTTCCATATGTGCTAAGCACTTATGGTGTGTCCTTTACAACATCTAGTGCAAATGCTAGTTTTAAATCTTTCATTAGTCGATTTTAAGGAACAAAATTATTTTTATAAATATTACTAAATTTATTGTAAAGAATTATTTTATTGTATTATTAAAAGCTCCACATGATATGTACTTAGTATGAAGTATAACTTTGATTTTAAAGCATCTTAGTTTTTATTTTTTATATCATTCATCCAAAATATAAAATATTATTAAAACATATAAAACAAGTAATAAAATGAAAAGAAAGGAAAAGGGTGTGAAAAGCAAATGAATCTTATAAAATATAAAAAAAAAAATCAAGAAAATATAATTGACAACCATAAATATTTTGAAAATGTTTGAGTTCCAATAATAAATAGATAAATAAACTTAAATAAATTTTTACATTTGAGTAGTTATTTTTTGCTTTTCTTGATATCAGGTGACGGCTAGGACCAATGTTGAATGACCATTAAAACTTGTAACTTTATATGGTAATATTACATGTTGTATTGTAAAATTTATCTTTTAGATTCCACCCAAGAGATTTTTTAATGAAGATGATGATGACTAGGATCATGAAAATGTTAGAGTTCCAAAAAAATGTATTTAAAATTGTAAATTTATGTACAAATCTTATTGGTTGAGTAGTAAAGTTTATCCTTCCCTTATTATTAAAATGTTTTTTCAAACTTGTAAGTTGAGGTAGTAATAATATGTACTGTGATGTAAAATATAGATGCTGTAATGTAATATCTTGTTAAATATTTTGACTCCATCAAATTAGATTAAAAAAAAGGGAAAAAAGTTAAAAAAAAATAATATTTGTAATTACCAATAAAACATTTTGACTCTTTCGAATTAGATAAAAATAAAACAAAACAAAATAAAATGAAATAAACCGAAAATTAATAATGTACGAATCTTATTGGGTGAGTTGTAAAGTTTATCTTTGGGTTATTACTAAAAGGTTTTTTCAAACTTGTAAGTTGACGTAGTAATCCTAGCTACTGTGGTGTAAAATATAAAATATAGATGCTGTAATGTAATGTCTTGTTAAATATTTTGACTCCATCAAATTAGATTAAAAAATAAAAAGGAAAAAAGTAAAAAAAAATAATAATTGTAATTAGCAATAAAACATTTTGACTCTTTAGAATTAGATAAAAAAAAACAAAATAAAATAAAAACATAAAATTAATAATGTACGACACTTATTGGTTGAGTTGTAAAGTTTATTTTTGGGTTATTACTAAAAGGTTTTTCAAACTTGTAAGAAGAGGTAGTAATCCTATCTACTGTGGTGTAAAATACAGATACTGTAATGTAATGTCTTGTTAAATATTTTGACTCCATCAAATTAGATAAAAAAAAAAACCTAAAAAAATTAATAATTATAATTAACAATAAAACATTTTGATTTTTTCAAATTATATAAAAAAATAAATAAAACAACAAAATATAAATTTAATAATTATAACCCATAGTTAAATTAGTCAAAAACCATTTTAACACTAAATTTACCTATCATGCGGAGAATCAAACATTTTAATATAAAAACAGGTTTTAAAGTAAAAAAAAATTAATCCCCTAAAAACTTGATAAATGAAAATTTAACATAAATATAATTTTCTTTATTTATATATCAGTCAACAACTTTTTAAACTATAATTATGAAAATGATGATAAAACCGTTGAAAATATTAGAATTCTAATTAAAAATCGTTAAAAGCAGTAAGTCTACGTAGCGAACTTCTCTACTACCCTGTAAAACTTATCCTCTCATAATGGTGAAACTTATTTTCAGTATTATAAATAAGAATAATGGATGGTTATTTTTCAAGTAATGAGGAACATATTTCTTCATTTCTTCCATCACCTTTCATCATCAGTTTGATTCTTGAATGCCTTCTTGCACATCTCCTGTATTGCTTCGAGCCCTGCAGCCGCAATGATTTTAATCGGATGGGCAATAGGGTTGCTAAAATGCTCGCAATAATCTCTTGATTATCTGGAGTTAGGCGCCAGGCAGACTAGCGACCAGAAAATTTAGAGATAATATCTGGGTGGCCCTCCTTCAAACCCAGGATGCGCAGTTGCAAAATATAGATGTGTCCACCCTGAGAATCCTATTATATTTTTCCACAGGCTTTCTTGAACGTCATGATCAGTACTGTCGGCATTGATGGCGGATACGGATGGGAGGTTCAAGAAAGCCATGGCAAAGTATAGAGGGATTCATTAATATTGCTTTAGATATGAACACCGTCTGTGGTTACCAGGTCTACAATTTCACAGTATTCAAGGCTCATCATGCTCACACATGATGAAATATAGGCTCCGGCTACTGGTTTGTTATTTCTTATCTTAAATATTATTTCACTCTTTGTATTGTTACAGATGAACTACAGAAGTACTCACGCTGAGAACCCTGTTATATTTTTCCACGGCTTTCATGATCAGTACTGTCGGCATTAATGAAGGATCTGGATGGGAGGTTCAAGAAAGCCATGGCAAAAGATAGAGGGATTCAATAATATTGCTTCCGTTATGAACCCCGTTTGTAGTTACCCAGGTCCACAATTGCACCGTATTCAAGAATACGCTCACCGATGAAATATAGGCTCCAGTTACTGGTTATTTCTTATTTTAAAGAATCTTCGACTCTTTGTATTGCTCCTTTGTCATGTTGTGGCATAGATCTATAATAGCATGTGCTTGCTTTATTAACCATCTAGGCGGATTGATGAAATATCAGGTGCAAACTTGTGCTGAGTTAAAAAATACTTGTTAACGCATATGCATCATAGGTTTTTCTTTCACTTCGAGGATCTGGATTTTATGATGACCCCTAGGCCGTATGAGCACCTGCAATTAGGTTTCTTAGAA
>APFE031455295.1:1570-21577 GCA_000404065.3 Pinus taeda
GAAGAAAGAGAAAAATCCAAAATCATTCATGCGAAACATCAGCAGATCATCAAGTCATCATTTGATTCAATTTCATCCGGTTCCAAACAATTTCAAGTCGGTGATTTAGTCCTGAAATGGGACAAAGCCCATGAAGATAAGGGAAAACACATCAAGTTTCAGAAGATGTGGCTTGGACCATTTCAGATCAGTGAAAAGATAGGCCATTCGACCTTCATATTACAAGATTTATCAGGGCTGAGAGATTCTCTCCCTGTTAATGGTCTCATCTTAAATAAATTCTTCAATTGAGGAGGTAACCCCTTCTCCTTTTAATAGCATTTTTTGTAGTTTGTAGGAGCATTAGAAAATAAAGCTGTAAGGTATCTTCTATTTGACCTTTGTTGTACTTAAAGAGTTTCTCAAAACAAGTACTGTGATATTTACTTTTAAAGAAATAGAAGCATTAAACAAAAGGAATGATTTCTAGGAAATTAGATATAATTGCATTCTGAAACTACACTGCAATCTTAGTGAACTCCTCTCAAAGTTTATAAATATTGTAAATCTTTTTAGATTTTTCAAATTGGTCACGGAAAGGTTATCAATGGCAAAATAGAAGCTAATCCAATTTCAGCATCTCCAACTCTTACCTTGTCATCCATCTTCTCTTAAGGAAGAAATTGTCTATCCCACTTACCAAAGTTTGTGATTACTCATAAGTAATTCCGAGAATACTAGATATAAAAGATAAGAGGTCTTATTACAAGCCTGCTTACCATGTTCATAGGGAAATAGTTTAGTCGACATTACCAATACTGCATACCAAAACAGGGTAATGGTTTCAATTGTAAGACAAGGGGTCTCATCACGAGCCAGCTTGTTCGATTAGATTACTACCAGTGAATGGCATTGTCACTTAACTGGCCACCAAACCAGGACAATGGCTTTTTATCTTACAAAATAATAGAAAAGAGAAAAGAAATACAAAATGTGAAAAACATATTTTGAATTCATTCTGTTAATCATGCTCTAAGGCGAATGGGACAATATTTTGAAAAACATATTTTGAATTCATTCTGTTAATCATGCTCTTGGAGAAATTCCGAGCTGAAAATGAGACTGAGTCCGAATCCATTCGAGGTTGGAGACAAAATCCAGCAAAGCACAAGCACGAATCTTCGGGTAAGTACTCGGTCGATTCTCTATGTTCTCCTTATTGCTATGCTGGGATTATGATGTGCAGACTATGGGGATTATATGATTCCGCCAATTTTACCATAGAAATGGTCTCCTTAATGGACGCGGCGTGTAGTGGCGAAATAATGGATTGGGCAGATATACTATCCGATAAGCTAGCAACTGCCATTCTTAATTTCATATTCAACTCTCGCGTCACTGAGAGGTTCATTCCGCCATTTTACTACAGTGCCTATGTATTAGATGTTTTATGTTTTAATTCTGAATTTCTTGTGCTCGGATGGAGGTGGACGTCGCAAGACCCCGCACCCGTCCACATATATCATCAAAAGTTGTGGAAGACCAACTACAAACACCACTTGTATCAAATCTACAACAGTTTCATGTTACCTATTCATTATTCCATTTTCAATAAGCTTGCCCCGAAGATTTCTGACCAAGCGGGGGTGGATTTAACTATCGTAGGGAGTTGGTTTGGAGAAGAAAAGTTCACCTATATTAGAGTTTTTGGCAGTCAAGCCAAACCCCATGTTCTTCCTCTGTACATCCCTAATAAACTACTTGCCAGGGAAGTAGCCTATCAGATCAACGCCGATGGGGTTACTCAGACCCTGAAAAAAGCAAAGAAGCATGTCTGGCCCTCCTTTCCTTTGCGAATTGGTATTTACACTCTGCATGACCTCAAACATGCAAAGGAGGAAGCTGAGAAAATAAATTCGCTGACCCTGGCAACTCTACCAAGCAGGCGATTCGATCTGAGAAAAATCACCTACAATGCACTCGACCAGGCCAAATTGGCCAAGTTCGAGCACAAAGAAGACAGATTTGAGGATTTGTTCACATCGGCCGAATTGCTATATCAAGTTAAATCGCTCGCCATAAATGAATATAACGATGAAGGGCTAGTCGAATTTAACAGAATTAGAGAGCAGAGGTTGCAAACTCTGCCTCTAGATCTGTTAGCAACTACTCCAACAACAACAAAATCAAGCGAGCCTGAGCAGCAACGTGATAAGCAACCTCCTATTACATCAAAGCAGCAGGAGGAAGTGCATGACTAGAGGCAGGAAGAAACCCAGGCAAACTTGCAGAGACAGGAAGAAACCCAGGCGAAAACTCAAGAAGAGAGCGTTCAAGAGTTAATGATGATACACAGATTGATCCGAAATTGCTCCAGGAATGGTAGCAATTCAATTCAATCATCGGCAATCTAGAATGCTCTAAAGATGATGAGGTTTCAAAAGAGGGTGACACACAGGAAGAGACATCAAAGCAGGTTTCAGGCGAAACCAACGACCCACCCAAATTAAAGGAAACAGAAATAATTCCTAAGGATCCATCGGGCGAAATCATTTTGCAGGTAGAAGAGATTCCTCCCTTGGATGTCTTCTACAGCCCTAAGCATAAAGCTGTTGTGAAACGACAAAGGAAGAGGAGAAGGGTTGATCAACCTTCTTTATTCCCTGAATTAATAGTAATGGGCAATGTGGTGTGGAAGGAAGAATTTAATCCCTCCGATGACTTAACAAAGCTATCGCAATATGCTGGAGCATATTCGTTGAAAACAATAGATAAAGCATCAGAGGTGAGTAGTCTATTAAAGGCGAAAGATCAAGATATCTTTTCGCTACAAGCTCAATTATCGGAAGCGCAGCAGAAGGCAGAACAGGCAGAACAACAATTGCTAGTACAGCAACAAAATAATAATCAGCTGACTAAGCAATTGCAAGAAGAAAAACAGAGGATTGACAAAAGCACAATCCAAAAGCAAAAGGAGCTATCGGAAGCATTGGCACAATTAAAAATATCAACTGAGGGAATGATAAAATCCAAAGATGAGAAAATCGCTCAATTATCAGCTCAAATTGAGCAAATGAAAAAGCTCCTTCAAGTAGATGAGTTTAAAGTAGATGCGTTCCAATTAAATAAAGCATTGATAAATCAAATGAATCTCTTATGTCAGCAAATCACCCAGGCAGAACCATTGTGCGACTTAATGGCATCCATAAGTGAAAAAGTAGAAAAGGCAAGGATAGATTTGGATCAGGCTGAAGAAACATTGACAAATTTTTTGGAATGGCAAGATTCCGATCAGGGACAGGCAGCTAACCTACCAAGGATTCTGGAATGACATAAGGAAATATTATTCACAGAATGGCAATCACAGTTAATGAAGGCAGAAAGAGAAATTTTAAGATGCAAGGCAACCAATAGTAATTTGGTTGAATTAGTAAAGAATACTCTTTATTTGTCTAACATGATTTCCCAATGTACTCCAGGCCAATTAACAACAACAGAGATGTTGGAGCATTCATGATACCCAGAGCTGGAGAAAAATGGAAGGTTAATCACGGGGATCAACAGTTTGATATGGGATGCCTATTGGTTCTTCTTAATGAAGTCACACAGCCATAGAGCCGCCCTCAAATGCCTCACAGATGCGATCGGGTATATTATACCCGAGATTCAGGATGCTACCTTTGCTGCCTAACTCAGCTTGCACCTCAACAGACCACCCGAAGTGGAGCCAATGCTTGCGATAAGCCAGCTCAGGTTTAGAGGCAAGCAGCCTGTGTCATGATTCACATTGCCGACTGCCAGATCGCCCCCAAGGAGATAGATAGCATTTATTGATTCCAATTTAGTAGGATTTTGTTTCATAGATTTTTTTTAGCTTAGTAGTATTTATAGACCGTTTCATGCATTTACAAAGGGTCGTAAAGTTTTGTATATGACTTAAACCCTGAAGTTGCACTATTGTACTTCAGGGATATTCTTTTATGAAACTGGACCAATTATTCTGATTTTGATAAGGTTTTTATACAAATGTGCACTACTGCCTTTGTTTGAAAGCATTTCTATGTTGAAGGAAGAATTTCAAATAGCGGTTGATATTCGGGATTGACTAGCAGCTCATATGGTACTATTATCTGTGTCTGAACTCATTCCTGTTATGTGAATTGTCATTTGATCTCTCTAGCTATTATCCTTATATATATAATATTATATATATATATATATATTATAATAATATATATATATATATATTATAAATTCTATATATCATATATATATATATATATATATAATATAAATAAATATTATATATATATAATCGGTGTGTGTGTGTGTTTTAACAACATCCTTTATGCATCCCACTATTGGCAGTTTATAGCATGCTTTTCTTTCAATCGTATATGTATCGATGATATAAATGATGAATGCAGTAATTTGTGTTAATTGCTTCGTTTGACTATTCATATGAACTAATCTTTAAATGATTGAATATCTGTGTTATTTTACAGAGTCATCTATATGCCTGTTAAATAGATAAGGATTATTAAACGCTGCATTTCAAATGAATAAATTTTTCCCGGGATTAGTATTAGTTTTCTTATTTCTGTTAATATAATAAGCTATCCGCCTATTATTTAAAACATAAAACTCATCACTCATCCATCCCTTTTATTCATTATCTGGAAACTGGTCCCGTTATATCCAGTCAGAGCCACCATCCCAAACAGAAAAGGAGTTGTACTAAGGTCCAGAATGGGTGGTTATCCCCCAATGTTGTTGCAGTGATTTTCGAAGAATCAACAGAGAGATAGATGAGAGAGAAGCAGAGATTACCAACCTCAGTCTTTCGCTTGGCTCCTTGCTTATTTCCTCCCCACTTTCATAGAGCTTTGGCACTCTTTCGTCACTTGTCCCACTTCAAAGAACACCTGAAGAGTCAAAACATCATAATACCATCAAAGCATAGAGATCTATAACCATAAACAATATAGGATCAGATGTATATTAACCATACAAATACATACACCAATACAAGATTCAGAAATATACAAGAATATGGAGGAAAACTCAAATAGCTTTATTGCTAAAAGTAGTAGAAGAGAGGATTACAACCCAGTGGTCTGACCCAACGCCATCGTCCCAGCATGAAAGCCCTCTTCACCTCATGAAAAGCTAGATCACCCAACACTACAATGTTAGATATAGAAACCAACAACACTTCCTTAAAAAAATACAAAATTCCAACCTTTGGATCTCTAGGAGGGATCCATATATAGATATTTACAAGTGGGTGAGTCAGATTTTGGGATTTTGATTACTGTCATTTCACTGATAGTTCTTGGTTCCACTTGGAGA
Source organism: Pinus taeda (assembly GCA_000404065.3). Classification (NCBI taxonomy): domain Eukaryota; kingdom Viridiplantae; phylum Streptophyta; class Pinopsida; order Pinales; family Pinaceae; genus Pinus; species Pinus taeda. The sequence goes on from APFE031455295.1 coordinate 6,902, forward strand.
TTTCATGATCTCTTACTCATCCCTGGGCGAATTCAGAGAGGCAAGTGTCATATGAGCAGTTTCTAGAAGATTCTCTGTGTTTCCACCTAGCAAACTGCCTCTGCGATTTGTTTACTCTCACCCATCACACCCTACAGAAGGGCTTTTCAGTATGCATTGCACCCCCCATGTGCAATAGGTGAGATGCATCACACCCTGACCATGGAGCAGGTGACATGGTCCAGTTTTGACCAGTTCTAAGTAGTTTTTCAGGGAGAACTTCTGGGAAATGATGTAATCAGCTGACCTTGTTCCTTTAGGGTATGAAACAACACTTTTAGGGGTTTAGAATCCCTTGGTTTATGGAAATATGTGATTGGGTTTGTAGTGCCCAAATATGTCTATAACAATATGATAACATTAGAAGAGCTCCTAGTGAGTTAGTTCAGGATTATTGTGCTAGGTTCAATAGCATCTACAATGCAATCCCTGTTGATATTAATCCTTCACCAAACCTAGCGTTAATCAAATTCCCTGATGGTTTTGACACTAACATTTCATACCAATTAAGGGAAAGAAACCCTGAAACATTGGAACAAATGCAAAGTAATGACGCTAGTGTCGAAGCCAATCTATTAGCTAAGAAAGCTAGAATGAGAAATGAAAAGAGAGTTGTCATTAAAGAGGAAACCCCCACTTCTGATGGGAAAATAGATATTTTAGCAAAGAGTGTAGAAAGAATAATGGATAGATTATAAAACATGGAAAGAAAAACTCAGTGGGAGAATCAACAGCCACCCCCAATAAGAAACCCAAACTTCAAGAAGAATCCTAACACTAGAAAGAATGTTATACCATACTAGCAAATTAGACCACCCTTCCAGGAAAACTATGCTAATGGTTCACAAAACCATGAAGGAGAGGATGACACCCAGATAAATCTATTAGGGATCAAAAATGAATATTTTGTTTTTCTTACTGAATAAGAACAAGAATTGTACATGCTACAACAATTGCAATTACAATTTGGAGAGTCCTTCGACTTTAAACAGGGCTATGAATCTGCCATATATGAGGTTCACAAACAATATAGCCTAAGAAGTAAAAGTAATGATGAAATCCCCACTAAGATATCAATCCAAGCCCAAACCAAAAAGATAATAAAAGCTCCTTTCACCAAAATTATACAAATCCTCCCTAAGGGAACTTAGTAGACTTCCAACCCAAAAATTGTAGATATAACTTATCTGAAACTCAAACTGAAACTGTTACTCAAAACATTCCAAATAAGAGAATTCAAAACAAAATTGCTGAAACACAGACCAAAGTGCGTAGTAAAGAAAAAGAAGATAAAAACACACAAACCACATTTGCTAAGGAAGATCTCATTCAATCAAGAAAAACTCAATTGCCATTTAACATTAAGATTGAGATAGCAAAATTGAAAATATCAGTTCCTTTAATTGAGCTAGTGAAAAATGAATCATACAGATCACAGACCACTGAAACATTGAATATAGGTGAAGGAGAAGATGTTGTCAATTTCACTGGTGATCAACCTAAGTTATTGTTTGGTCCTGAAGTAAATGGTACACACCAGTAAGGGGTTATCCCTCCTTTCTACATTAGCTTGAACATTCATGAAAAAATATTACATAATGCTATGCTAGACTCAAGGGCATGCCATAACTTAATGCCAAAAGCAATCATGGAGAGAATAAACTTAGATATCACCAAACCATATAAGGACCTATTTTCCTTTGATTCTAGCCAAGTTAAATGCCTGGACCTGATCAAGGATTTGTGTGTAACTCTAGTACAGTGCCCAACAAAGAGTATTGTCATTGACATAGTAGTTTTTGACATCCCACCCAAATATGAAAAGTTGTTATCTCACTCATGGGGAGAAAAATTGCAGGGATCTTTACAATTAAATATGTCATATGTCACCATATCTGTTTTTAGTCAACAAAGAAAACTTTATAGATAGATGTTGATGAAATAGATGGTGAGTAGTGTAGAAAAACCATAGAATTTCCCTATATACTCCATGAATTCTGATATGGACTCTTTCATCTTGTACAATTCATACCATGAAAAAAAAAGAAATCACAGCCGTATAGGAAAAATACAAAACACTTGATAGTGAAAACATTTTTCATGAGCCCTATGGCATTTTCATTTTGATGGATCTGTGAATAAAATAGGAGCAGGTGCAGGAGTGTGGATTCACAACATGGAAAACAATCATTCTAAGGGTCATTCATTTAGATTAAACTTTAAATGCACAAATAACATGGCAAAATATGAAGCTCTAATCTTAGGACTACAAATGGTTAGAAAACTTGGAGACAAGCGAGTTTCTATAATGGGAGACTTAGAATTGATTATTAAACAAATCAAAGGTCAATACTCTATAAATAATCTACTGAGCCAACATATAGAGATTGCCCCAGATTTGATCAAAGAGCTTCTTCAAACAAACTTTGTTGCCATTCCTAGGAAATAGAATATGAAAGCCCACAGTCTGGCCACTTTTGCTAGTATCTGCAAATTTCCTTTTCATCCCAACCACTAGCACAATGCAGAAGTGAGACACAGGCATGTCATACCTGAAAATTTTAAATATTGGCAGATTTTCTCATAGGATTCTCAAATTTATGATTTCATGAATGCTGAAGGTGAGTTTCAAAATTGTAATATAGATACAGATTGTACAGTAGACCATGACATAGATAGTAGGATAGATGTAAATATTTTAGATATAGGTAAACCCACTAATTTCACTAAACTAGAAATAAATAATTTAGAAAATGTAGAAATAGAAGAAATAATGAATGATGATCCTGAAATTTTGAACCTTAAAAATAACTTTTTGCCTAAGGGATCAGTCCCCTTACAGGATTTGTTTGATTCAAATTATGTAGCTAGGAAACCAAAAATGGATCCTTTAAGAGCATATATAGAAGAATGTAACATAGGAACTGAAGAAAGACATAAGTTCATTAAAATATCAAAATCCTTACCTCCAAATAAAAAGGTTAAATATGTAAGTCTGTTCAAAGAGTTTCAAGATGTCTTTGCCTAGATTTATGAAGACCTAAAGTCTTATGACACCAACATAATTCAACACAAGAAACCTATCAAAGAAGATCATAAAACTTTTAAGTAGAAACTTAGGAGAATTAATCCAGTTCTTATGCCAAAAATTGAAAAGGAATTCAAAAGGATGTATGATGCCCAGATCATAGCTCCCATTAGATATCATATTGGGTCTCAAACTTAGTCACTACTAGGAAGAAAACGGGAGAAATCAGACTCCGCGTTGATTTCAAAAATCTAAACAAAGTCTCATTAAAATATAACTATTCTCTTCCAAAAATGGACCATATTCTTCAGAGGGTAGTAGGTTCATCCAGAATTTCATTGCTTGATGGATTTTTTGGATAGAGCCAAATCTTAGTCCAAATAGAGGACCAAGTAAAGATTGCATTTACTACTCCTTGGGGTACTTTCATATATTTGAAAATGAATTTTGGATGAATGAACATAGGAACAACATTTAAAAGAGCTATGGATATAGATTTTGCCAAAGAAATCCATGACTTCCTAGTTGTTTACTAAGATGTCATCACAATCTTTTCCAAATCTGATAATGAACATCTAGATCACCTAAGAAGAGTTTTCATTAAATGCAAAAAAATTGGTATTTATTTAAATCCCAAAAAGACACTCTTTGGTCTAGAAGAATGTAAACTCTTGGGACATATAATATCCAAATATGGAATTAGAATAGATCCTGCTAGAATAGAGGCTATATTGACCATCACTCATCCTAGAAACATCAAATAATTACAGCCATTTTTAGGAAAAACGAATTTTCATTGGAGATTCATTTCAAACCTAGCAGAATTAATTAGAGAACTAAATAACATGTTAAGAAAAGATTCAGCACTTAAATGGATAGTGGAGGCTAAACAGTCTTTTGAGGCCATCAAACAAGCCCTTACCAAAACTCCAGTCCTCATAAGTCCTAACTTCCAAAAATATTTTATATTTTTTTCTTTTGCTTCAAAACATACTATTGCAACATTCTTGTTGCAAAAGAATGATCAAGGATATGAACAACCCATTGCATTTTTTAGTAAATCTTTAAGAGATACAACACTAAAGTACAACATAATGGGAAAAAAAGCATTGGCTTTAGTGAAAGCTATCAAAGATTTCAGAGTGTACATCTTGTATTCACACATCATTGCTTACGTTCCAAATTTAGTAGTAAAGGACATTTTGACACAAAATGGGCCTAAAGGGAGGAGAGGAAAATGGATTGCCACTATTTTGGAATATGACATAGAAACAAAGCCTACAAAACTTATCAAAGGCCAAGGTTTAGCCAAACTCATGGCTGAATCAAACTGTTAGGCCTTAGATATAAATTTCATTGGTGCCCTAGATAATCAGGAAGAGATGGCGACTCCATAGATCAATGAATCTTTTACAAACTCACCTTGGTATGCATATATCATATTTTTCCTACTAAACTTGCAAGCTCCTCCTGGTTTATCTAGAACTAAAGCTAGATTTTTGAAAATGAAATCAATGAGATATTGTATCATAGATAATGCTTTATTTTGGAAAGATAATGGTGGCATTCTATTAAATTGTTTTCTGAAAGATGAAGCTGATAAACAAGAATTTCATGCAGGAGATTGTGGAGGACACTTGTATTAGAAAACAACTACTAACAAGATTTTGAGGGTTAGCTTTTAATGGCCCACTCTTTTTGCAGATGTTAAGAAACATGTGACCTATTGTCATAAGTGCCAAATATTTGAGGGAAAGAGGAAGCTTTTACCTTTACCACTCAAACCTATATCCACAAAAATTCCATTTCAAAAATGGGGGGGAATTCACCCAGCCTCCTCAGCTCAACATAAATGGATTTTGATAGCCAACAATTAATTTACCAAATGGATAAAAGCCATCCCTTCTAGACAAGCCACAGACTCTCTCATTATCTCATTCCTTGAAAACAATATCCTGTCAAGATTTGGATGCCCCCAAAGCTCATTACTAATAATGTAGATGCTTTTAAATCCAAGAAAATGGTAGACTTTTGTAACATATATCACATCACCCTGGGCCATTCCACTAGCTATTACCCTCAAGGTAATGGACTTGTAGAATTCTATAACAAAATCCTTGTCAATATCATTAAAAAACTACTGGAAGACAATAAGAAGACATGGCATAAAAAGTTGGTCAATGCCTTATGGGTAGATAGACTAACTACCAAAAAGTCCATTGGTACATCTCCTTATTATTTAGTATATGGTATGGATGTTGTTTTTCCATCCTCTTTAGGAGCACCAGTGATAAAGATCATCCAAGAGTTGCAGGTGAACAGCTAATCATAAGGATTCGGTGAACAACTATAATTAATGTAAATAAAAAATATAAAAAATAGAGAATCACCAAGAGATGAACTGAATAGCCAATCCCTCTTGTATATAATAATGAACAACCTAAATGAATGAAATAATCACATTTGAGGAGTTACCTCCTGGTCTGACATGGTATCAAAGCCAGTACCATCTTTGTCTTCTATACTTTGTAACTCCCATGGTATTCTACCTATTTTTCCCATTCTACCTTGTAACTCCCATTCTGTCATATCTACCATTATTCTATCATCTGTCCTCTCACTAGATACTTCTCTGCACTGAATTAATTAGATGTTGTGTATTTTTTATGGTTAGTGCACTCTCCCAGTAGCGTTTGAAAGTTGAACATCCCCTCTGTCCCAATTTTCTGTGTAATTGGATAGTGCATTCTACAATTTATCTTGTTCACCCACTAATTCCTTAGAAATCGACACTAGGTTGGGTTCTCTCTGCATTGAAGTTGGAATGTGGGAGCCATACTAGATCTTAATCCAAAGATGAAGCTGAGCTATTGCACGAGCCCAAGAGGAAATGGAATTTAAGGCAAGTTGAGATCCATTGGGTTGTTTCATATCTGTGTTTCAAGCGATTTCATTGTTGGAGGAAGTAGAGGAGTCATGGTGCAGTGATTGACTGTGTTCAAGGCCAAGAGCAGTGGCTGACTGTACTAAATCCTACGCAGCTTAATTGTGGTATGGTGCAGTGTAACAATTCATTCAAGGCTCATAAAGAGAATTCCTTATGATGGCTATATTCAAATGAGTTGTTTTTTAATGCAGTTTATACATCACTATGTGGCTCCCACCGCCTCCCTCATCTAAGCTCCTCCCCATATAATACCCTCCCCTTATGTAATACCTCTACTATATTTATATTAGAATTGCATTTTTTTTACAAAACTACTACTTGAAGTGCTATTTCTCACAACATATTGGTAGTAGAAGTATATTTTTTTTTACAGTACACAGATTTTTAAAATGCATTCATTGATATCTATTGTGGGAGTGGTTCTCTCTAGCAAGGAAAACTATCCAGAATGGTCACGGAAAATCAAACACACTCTCATTTTTAATGAGTTGTGGAAAGGAGTGTGTGTTGGAAACGGAGACAAAGAGCCAGAACAACCTACCTTAGACAAGGAATTCGCCTTTTGGGAAAATAAGAACAACAAGGCTTATGCATTGATTGCAGCCTTAGTAAATGAAGATGTGAGTCGCCATATTTTACCATTTTCAAATTATTTCAAAGCCTTACAAAAAGTTGAGGAACTTTATGACTCACACTCTGCACTTGAAGTTGTTCAACTCATGATTAAACTGTTCACCCTTGAATTACAAAATGATGATCCTCTTGCTCTTGCATCAAAAGTAAAATCTATTATGCATGATATCAAAGTCACTAATGTTGAACTAGATATTTCTCTGATAGCTTTTCTCAAGGCATTTTATCCCACTTACTCAAATTATCTTTAGTCATTACAAGAAAATGGAAACCTCAAAGATATTATCTTTGACTCCCTTGTTAAAAAAATTGTTGAACGATAGAAACCTTTTGGGAAGAAGACAACCCCTCAGTCTTCTGAAGAGGTTGTGTGCCTTGCACATAGAGAAAAAAATCTTGCTCAAGATTCTTCCAGAGGAAGAGGTGGTTGAAGAGGAAGAGGAAGAAATTTTAGAGGCAGGTGGGGCAGACACTCTCAAGGAGAAAAGTCACATTTGCACTGCTGCAAAAGAGATTGATCACATGATGCATTCACATGCAAGTTGCCTTGGGACTGAATTGAGCAGGAAAGAAACCAACCCAAAGGTAAAACTAATGATAAAGAGAAAGGTAAAGTACCTGAATCCACTCACTATGTTGTGGCACACTGTAATATTGAAGTAAATGAAGGCGTATTTAATGCTTCACTTGCTTCTTGGAAAAATGATTGGTTGTTTGATTCAGGAGAAACTTGCCACATGACTTTTAGAAGAGATTTTTTTGAAGAATTTACTGACAATGTTGATGGAGTAGTATACTTTGCAGACAAATCAAACCTCAAGCCATTAGGGCTTGGCATAGTCAGGCTTAAATTGCCTGGTCTTCCAGACTTTCTTCTACGTCATGTTCTATATCTCCCACAGCTGAGGAGAAACTTGATGTCCTTGGTCCACATCTGCCAACAAGGACACTCCACTCATATGTTTGATGGTAAGCCTGAGGTGAGAAAAGCTTCAGACCACTCACTTGTCATGATGGGGATAGAAGAAGAAAGGCTTCTAAAGCTGTAGGGTACCTTTGCTCGTGCACAAAATTTCTCATACAATTCTCATTATGAAGAAGGTACATTTCCATCAAGTTTATTATGGCATGCTAGATTTGGACATTTGAACTATGATAGCCTCCACTTTTTGAAGAAAAATGGTGCTACTGGTTTGCCTACAATTCCTAGGAAACTTAAGCAATGTGATGCTTGCATTCTAGGAAAGCATAGCAAACAGTCTTTTCATGATTCACATTCCAGAGCACATAGAAAACTTGAACTCATTCATTCATATTTTTTTGGTCCAATGCCTATTCCTTCTACAAATGGAAATAAATATATGATGACATTTATCTATGACTACACCAAAATGTGTTGGGTTTATTTATTGAAGAACGAATCTGTTGCTTTTCAAACATTCAAGAAATTTCATACATGGATTGAAAATGATGCACAATCCCATATTGGCTCTATTCGCACTAATAATGGAAAAGAATACACTTCAAATGAATTTGAAAACTATATTTACCAACATGGGATCAAACATCAACCAACTGTGCCTTATAATCCCCAATAGAATGGAGTAGCTGAAAGAATGAATAGGACAATATTAAATATGGTGCATTCCATGATGTTTTTCAAAACTGTAAAATTGATGTTTTGGGTTGATGTTGTTCTATGTTTTGTATATGTAAAGAATAGGTGTCCATCTAATGCTATTAGAAACAAGACTCCTTATGACATGTGGTATGGGCACATTCCTTCGATAAAACATCTCAAGGTATTTGGTTCCACATGTTATGCCTTGATACCAAAGTACATAGAAACAAACTTGGTGCAAGAAGTCATAACTATATCTTCCGGGGGTATTCAAACACCTCCAAAGCATACCGTCTCTATGATAAAGTCAATAAAATTTTGTTGTATCTAGAGATGTAATCTTTCTTGAATCATCCAAAACTGACAATGTTGTTGAGTGGCAACTTGATCTCTTGGATAGATTCGCAAATGCAAAATCATTTCAAGAATTTGATAATCATATTCCACATCTTGAAGGGGAGATTCCTATACTAGATCAACCTGTGGAATCTTCTCCTGAAGCACTCTCTCCCCCGCATGAAACTCCAACAATGGATGATACTTTGAGTGGTGTGATTGATAGAATTGGGAGGCTTAATCTTGATTTAGTCCCAACTAAATCAACGGAGGAGCCTAGAACATCTAAGAAAGGTCCCCCAAAGTGGCTGACAAAGACACTTGAAAGTGTTCCTCCTGATGAGGTTGGAAATACAAGAACTAGAAATTCAAGCCGACAAAATGGAGGTGATGTAGATGACTCTGATTCACCTGTTGATATGGATGTTTCTTATGGTTGTGAATTGAATTTTTCTATAGATTTTGAACCAACTTACTTCAAAGAAGCCGCTTCTCATGATGAATGGAAAGAAGCAATGCAAAAGGAGTATGATGCCTTAATAAAGAATGGCACTTGGAAGCTAGTTGATTCTCCATTGGGAATCAAACCAATTGGCTGCAAGTGGGTCTACAAGAAAAAGTATAAAGTTGATGGCTCAATTGATGAGCACAAAGACAGGCTTGTGGAAAAAGGTTTTGCACAGAAGGAAGGGGTCAATTATGAGGAGACTTCCCCCCAATATAAAAATGGGCTACCATTCGAACACTCTTTGCCCTAGCAACTTAGAAAAGTTGGAAAGTCCATCAAATGGATGTAAAAACTGCCTTCTTGAATGGAGATCTAAAAGAGAATGTTTTTATGTCCCAGCCTGAAGGATTTGCTATGAAAGGACATAAACATGAAGTATGCAAACTTGTGAAATATTTGTATGGCCTTAAACAAGCAACGAGAGCCTGGTATGAAAAACTAACCGAGCATCTTCTGAAACTCAATTTCAAACATTATGATCTTGATGATGCAACCTTTTTTTCAAGAAGGTTGGAAAAATAGTTGTATATCTTGTGGTATATGTAGATGATCTTTAGATGACAGGGAACAATGAATGCTACACTGCATCCATAAAGAAGGAATTGAGAAAAGGTTTTGAAATAATTGATTTGCACTATGTTCATTACTATCTTGGTATTGAAGTAACTCAACATCTGAAGTCTGTATTCCTTTCTCAAAAGAAGTACATTGGAGATCTATTGAATAGGTTTGGCATGACTGAATGCAATCCTCTAACTACTCCAATGGAAAAAAACTTAAAGATCACATCCATTGAAGGAAAACAATTTGAGGACACAACAAAGTATAGACAATTTGTAGGAAGTCTCAACTACCTAACTACTACCAAACCAGACATTTCATTTGTTGTTGGAATCCTCTCCAGCTTTATGCAAAAGCTTTGTGAGGGACATTGGTCTGCTGCAAAAAGAGTTCTAAAGTACTTGAAGGGAACTCAATACTTTGGAATCAAGTATACACAGGTCGGCGACTTCAGCTTGATTAGATACTCTGATTCAAACTTTGATGGAGATAAAGAAACTGGGGTGTCTACTTCAAGTTATGCTCTGAGTCTTGGGTCAGGAGCTATCTCCTGGAGATCAGGCAAACAATCAGTTCTAGCAGATTCCACAACAGAGGCAGAATATGTGGCAGCAACTGAGGCAATAAAAGAAATTGTGTGGCTTAGGAAAATTCTTGAAGATTTGTAGGTAAAACAAGTAAAATCAACTCCACTCATGATTAATAATACCTCGGCAATAAATTTAGCAAAGAACCCAAAATTCCATGATCGAACGAAGAACATCAATACAAAATATCATCTTATTCGACATCATGTTGAGGCCAAAATAATCCATCTTTGCCATTGTTGCACTAATGAATGGATTGCAAACATCTTCACCAAAGTGCTTGGAAGAGAAAAGCTTGAAAGATTCAGAATGATGCTTGGACTCACCAACATCCCTTAATATTAGGGGGGGAATGTTGACACCTAATCATAGGGATTGGGTGAACAACTGTAATTAATGTAAATAAATAATAGAGGAAATGGAGAGTCACCAGGAGATGAACTAAACAATCACTCCCTCTTGTATATAATAATGAACAACCTAAATGAATGAATAATCACATTTGAGGAGTTATCTCCTGGTCTGACATAACAAAATGATATCTAAAGGAGGATAAATCAAACAATACACTTACAACAAACCAAAGAAGAATTCTATGTCAAATAACAAGTAATCCAGCATAAAATCAAAAATATTTTTGACAAAAGGACTAAAGCTAATATATTTACATAGGTGACAAAGTACTTAAATGGGATTCTAGAAGAGAAGATGAGGGCAAACATGGCAAATTTAGTTTTCTATGGCAAGGCCCTTATGACATTTATGGTTACAAAGGTAACAATGAATTTTTCTTGAGAGAAGTAGATGGAACAGATCTACCAGGAAGACCTGTCAATGGTAGAACGTTGAAGCATTACTTATCTATAGATTAACAGTAGTTTACTTTACTTTATTCATTGTATATAACATTGCAGAGTTTAGATTGGATTGGATGGTAATATTTTCAAGTTGAAGCACAGAGAGAAGGCCTTGAGCTTTGAAGGGTTCACCATCATAAGTATGAATAAAGCAGAATCATAGAAGATCAGTTTACAAGTTAACTTCAATCACAATTTCAAAGGCTATTGATCTTAAAGTTCTTGACATTTCACCAAGAAATGTCATCCCCATGTGGAGCCACTGTTAGGGTCCTATAATAATAGGATTCATAATTTTGAATTGGCTATGGTTAGTCTTGTAATATTGTACATACTTTTTCTTTTTGCAAAATGTTTTCCATATTAAAAAATAAAAAATGTAAAGAGCGTACGTCCTAAAAGAATAATCAAAGGACAAAAAGAAAGAAAAAGATCAAAAAGTGAAAAACATGAACCCTAAAAAGAAATAAATGAATCATGAAAGTGTGCAAATTCAAATGCCACTACTTTTACCCTTTTTATGCAAAATAAGGTTGTGTGCAGGTTGTTAGAAATGCCACAATCCATTATGGTCAAATAACTTATCTTGACTTATTCATGCTTCAAATTTTATGTTGATAGATAGAGAATAAAATTTTAGCCAAACTGTTTAACCTTGGCACATCAATAGTTAGGTAGAGAATAAAAATGAGCTCATCAGCTTAATCTAAGCCATTGGAAGTTATAAGGTTAGAATTAGATAGTTTTCTTGTCAAAAGAAAAGGAAATAAAGGGTTAGCAATCTCAAATGCACCCAATAAAATAAAGAAAAAAATGTTAGGATAAATAAAGGGTAGGTAGATGAAAGGTTGCAAATGTACAAGGTTACTGAGTCAAAAGCACATTTATTATGCTTAATCTTATGTTTCATGTGTAGGAGCATTTATGAGAAAGGAAAGATGTTCACAAGTTGGTTTAACTAATTTCTCCTAATTTCACTATGGCCGCACATGCTTATTTGCTAATTTCCCCATTATCCAATTATCAGTTATAAATCCCCCTTTCCTTTCATTTTGACCCTTACCCCTTGGTTTCACACATTTCCCTAGTAATTACCCTTCAAAAATCACCCCTGCCCAAAACCCCTTTTCCCTAGTGTGAAACCCATTTCCCATTGCAAATATTACCTTCCTCCCTTATTAATTTCCTTATTTCCCTTCAAAAACCATAAAAACCCCCATTGTCCTAAGTTTTTATCCCCCTGCATTATCTAATTAATTTCCCCTCTTTATATTTCCCCAACAAAACCTTTTTTAACCCACCAACCCTTGGTATGGTTAAAAAACCCTACCACATAACCCCTGGTCCCACTTTATTAACCCACTACTTATATTTAATCCCGACCCTATACACTAATTAATTACAATTTGTTGTAATTAAACTTGAGTCCCTTCAAATCCCTTTCTCGATTCCCTCCATGCAGCTAAACCATACGACAAACGTTCGATCTCGTACCCCTAGATCCGACGGTGTGCATCCATATTGTACGGGCTCAACATCCAATCAATAGCAGCCCAAGAGCACGTGAGATTCATGGTTTTTCCTAGGCATTGCTACATGGCAACCCCAGGCTAGATCCCATGCTCGTGAAAAATACCACCTGCACTCCAAAAGCAGTGTGATGGCCTAGAAAACCACCTCCCCACCCAAGCCAAAAAATTTCCCACTGTTCATTTATATTTTCAGCGCCAAAATGTGATTGTTACCCATTAAAAAGCCGAAAAAGCCCCAATTCACTCTTTTTGCTCGTTTTTTACTACAACTTCCGCTCAAGCCATTTTGCAACACCCTGAACCTCTGCGACCAAATTGACCATTGTCTGCTTCCTAAAGAACCTCGAACACCTAATTCAAGCAACCTGTTCACAGTTGAAGCCACTGTACCCTTTGCATTCACCATTGAAGCCAGTTTGCAAGCCAGATTGCCAAATTATAGGTATTCTTGAGAGAAACCAGAGCAACCCTCTCAATTTGAAAATGTAGAGTTTAATGGAATCGTTAATTAATTAAAATTAATTAAGGAATGTGCATGAATTGAGGAGAAATTTATTTCTACGTCCCAAATCATGTTTGTAAACTGTAATTACCCTCCCATTGTTCTAGGGCTTCCAAACCTCACTTCTACTACCACTAGAAGCCTAATTCATATCTCTACACCAAATTATGGCTTCCCAAAACCTCTCTAGATGTGAGACCTCTGCAAACTCCTCACCTGGACATTGACCACCTTGCATTAGTAGACAAATATTTTCAAATAAAGGATACTTCTTCCCCTGCTTACCTTCTAAAGCTCTACTACATCAGTAAGGACATATTCTTAAACCAGAACGATCACATCCACCTTTGGGAATCTAATTTGCCCAAATATTTGTTTCTAGAAGTACACCCATTCCCAGACATTATCCACTTTTTTCATGCTTGCTACATTCCTAGCCGAAGTGCCATTGTCACCCCTAACCAGCAAGTATTGTTTAGCATCATTGCAGAATTTATCAACCAAATGATGCAGGTCCAACCAATCCCAAATGAGACCCCACTGTCTATTGGAGACTTGTTGGACCTCTATGTCAAAGTAAACCTGTCCAAAATAGCCCAAACTTTCCAAACCTTCATCATAAAGGACTGCCATACTCCCACAAATAGTGCCCCCTATGCTGCCACCATTTTTGCAAAGAGAGGTAGACAAATTATTACCATGCTCTCAATCATCTTAGTATATACCACAAATGAGCATGTGAATGGGGTTGTCCTGGCCTTTCTTTCCATCTTTAGCCCAAGAAAGCCTTCTACTATTATTTATAACTATTCTCTCTTCATTACAGACAGGATGCATAAAAAGTTCAAGAGACTGCCAACTGAGAGATTGTTCAAGTATTCTTCTGTATTATTTCACATTCTTTTATATTGTCAATCAGATAAATTCCCTGTCAACATCCAGAAGCTGGATACCAAAGGAAATCCAAGGTCAGTTATTTATTAGACACCCTTGATCCAGAAATACTCCACTGTATTTACCTATAAGGACTTCATTGTTTCATTTGTCCATCGAGTCATGAACATGCTAACCAGCAGTCCTCATCCCAGAATCAGCCAAGAGATCAAGAGGGTCTTATAGTTGGCCAAGAACAACAAGGTGGGAGACTGGTATTTGTACCAGAACCACACAGAGATTAGAATTTATTGATGCCAACTTGCCCCTTACAAATTGCCTAAATACCTCCCTATGAGGATATTTTCACTGGAATATTTTAGGTAGATCATCAATTCTGATGAAGCCAACTTCCTAGTAGCTAGGAAGAAAACCCAATTTAAAATGAAAAATCAATTGGCCCCATTCATTTGTAATAACAGAGAAGCTAGACCAGAGGAAAATAAGATTATGCAACAAATGTTTTATGAAACTAGCTCAAGAAAAAGATAGAAAAGATAGATCAACGCCTTAAAATTTAGCCTCTTCGAGGGTGAAACCTCCTTTACATTACATAAATGAACAATTCTTGGATGATACAAATGAAAAGACC
>APFE031455295.1:21881-52571 GCA_000404065.3 Pinus taeda
ATCTTTTGCAACTTTTGAATAAGTGGCCATACCTCTTCGTCCTTCTTCCATTCATCCCTTGCTTCGTTTATCCAATCTGGTTGGATAATAGAAATAGCACAAAACAATGCTTCCACATCCTCATCCTTTCTTGAGAGTGCATCTGCAACAAAATTTTGCTTCCTTTTTCTATAGATGATGTCAAAGTCATAACCCAACATATTTGTGACACATTTTTTCTGTTCTTCTAAAGATAATAGTTGTTCTAAAAAGTATTTAAGACTATCATGATCCATTTTTACCATGAAGTGTCTTCCCATTCGTTAAGGTCGCCATTTTTTAAGTGCATGTAGTATTGCCAACATTTCCTTCTCACAAATAGCTTGCTTGAGATGTAGTAGTAAAAATACCCAATCACCTACATCAAAACATTTTTCACTATGATGTTGATCTACCTGTTGTTTCATTCGATTTTGCACAAAAGTGACATTATCCTTTAAAAGTTGGAGAACTTGTTGTTGATGCACGATGTGATCTTTCACCACTTGAACCTTTTTCTTCTTGATATGTCCTTCTATATTTAGAGTTTGAGGAGTGATAATTTCTTCAATCTTTTACAAGATATGGTCGGATTCATTTCTTAATGCTCGATGTGATCTTTCACTTCTTGGACATTTTTCTTCTTGATATGTCCTTCTATCTCTATAGTTTGAGGAGTGGTAATTCTTGCCAATGCTTTACAAGATATGGTCTGATTCATTTCTTCTATCTCTAGGGTTGGATCCTGGCTTATATCCTCTTCTTTTGATGTTTCTTGATCCTTTTCTTCCTCCTCTTCATACTCTATGTAAAATAATTTCTTCTGAACACACTTATGACCTTTAGTGCATTTGCTATCACAATTGTAACAAAGCCGTTTTTCTCTTCTTTCTTCCAATTGTTGTGGTGTAACCCTTGTAGGTTGTGGAAGGCTCGGAGAAACAACACTTCCATATTCATAGCTGTGAGGGGTAGAATTCATTGTTGCCATAATTTTACTTTCTAGTATGTCACAAAGCCCTTTTACTCTTTCCAATTGTTGTGGTGTTTCTCTAAAGAAGGTGTTTCTCTTTGTATCCTCATAATGTGCTATCATTTCCTCTGTGAGAATTGACCACGTAACAAGTCATTTACGAGAACAAAGCCCTTTGGTTCTAAATATGAATATGCAATACATACCTTTTGTAATAGTGGTACACCATCTAGATCAAAATATTGCTCCATCTCAAGTATCCAATTTACTGGATCCTTCCCATCAAACTTCCTCATCTTGTTTTTTCTTGATTTTAGGAGCTCGAGCTTGAAACGACTATAACTCTGTACTTTCAAATCATCCAATTCTAAAGTTGTGACCTGTAGTAGCCCTCTGTGTCCTCTTTTCAATGCCACCAGTCTGATCCAAATTGGATTCTCCAAGGGCGAACTCGTACGATGTGCCATGAGTCCCGGTTTCATATTTTGGCTCTAAAAAATATATACAAGAAACTACAGTCCATCCTCTTTCTGTACCTTCTTACAAAATTTCAATTCAATGCTCAGAGAAAAAGTTATGATGCTTTTCCCCAAGTCACCTTTTTGGAATGTAATTCAGGAGTCTGCAAAAATACCAACTTCAGCAGATCATATCTCCACAAATATAGCGCAAAACGCTCTTG
Organism: Pinus taeda; assembly: GCA_000404065.3. Taxonomy (NCBI): domain Eukaryota; kingdom Viridiplantae; phylum Streptophyta; class Pinopsida; order Pinales; family Pinaceae; genus Pinus; species Pinus taeda. The sequence goes on from APFE031455295.1 coordinate 23,555, forward strand.
AAATTTGGACATGATATACAACACAATGTCTTCTAAAATGGTTTTTTTTTTAGCTTCTGAAATGTCGCAGAAAAAATATTATTGCGAAAATTCCACGATGACCTGTTTGGAGCAGCGAAACCCTAGAATCCAAAGCTCCGATACCAAATGTTATGAAGCTAGCTCAAGAAAAAGATAGAAAATATAGATCAGCGCCTTAAAATTCAGCCTCTTCAAGGGGGCAACCTCCTTTACATTACATAAATGAACAATTCTTGGATGATACAAATGAAAAGGCCTCCTTTCTATATATAGGAGTCTAAGGGGTCATTATATAATCAGAGCCTACATAACAATAATAATATAAGGGCACAATAATAACAATAGTGGGCTTCTATGGGGCACAATAGTAACAATATGGGCACTACATGGGTACATCAATATAATAAGGGGTTTGTACTAATAATAATAAGGGGTTACACTAGTAGTATAGGGGCCTAACATGAAATTCAGAAACAACTTTATGTGGCAATATGACCCATATGGGGTCATAAATAAGTTGAGGATCAAGGTCAAATTGGGACCTTTCATCTATCATCCCATACCAGACATTGAGAGGTTTGCCAACCAATCAAAATGGTTGGAAAATACTGTAATTGACATGGATAGCATAGTAGTTGATGTATAAAATACATTGATTGATGTAGAGAAACAAATTGATGAAATTTATTTCTTGCAGGTTCGAGAACTAGGGGAACCAATGAATATTCCTCATATTTTATAGACCCCAGAAAATGAGGAGAGAAACCCAAAGAGAAACAGGGAGGAGGGTTCCATTTCTGCTATGGAAACCACAGATAAGCACTTTGAACTTAGAAAAAGGACCAAGCTAAATCCTGTAATTGAACAGGTGGACACCATTGAATCAATGGAAATAGTTGACATTGATACAATGGTGGAAAGAAGCAAAGGTACAACAATTTAAGGAGAAACACATAAAATCTTACCATCTAACACTCAACTGATTGAGAGATAGATCAATGTTGAGATTTCTTCTTTCACCAAACCAGCAGATAAAGAAAAAGATATCGAGGACAGGTACAAGGAGATCAAGTTGAGAAATGAGAAGTTGAAGGTTGAAACATATGCCCAATACTTCAAGCACACAAAAAAAAATCAGAGCAGGTTGATGTCATATTTTGACATTAAAGAAGGAAAAATGTAGGTGTCCTTCATGCAGCCTACTGTTCAACAGCCAAAAACATGAGCTGACTACAGAAAAATGGACTTCAAAGTGTTGGCCAGGGATGTTCATCACATTTACCAGATTGAATTCCACATGCAGGCAGGAGAGATGATCTACTCCACTTTGATAGGAAAGGCCATGACTTCGCATAAGCTATAAAGCTCCTTGGATAGCATTATAGCCCAATATAAATTGGAAAAGGCCTCCTCACAGGCCAAGGACAACAGGATCAAGTCATTGAAGGACTTGGTAATTGAGTTAGGACATTATCCCAATGACATCAAAGATGTTGAGAAATTGATCAAGAAGAAGAATGAGGGCATTGCAGCTCTTAAAAAACAGCTGAAACTTCCTCATTCAGACCACCCACAAACAAAATAGGTCCTGGAGAGCCAAACATATGAGGAGGAGATGATGGACCTGGTTCTACAACTGAATGATCAACTAAAGGAAATAGAAAAGGGGTTAGATAGCTTGGTACAGGTAAAAAAAGCTAGTCGAGAGACTGCCCCTGCCACTGTTATCCCAATAATTACTACAGTAGTACCTTCCACTTTGGTAGCATCATTAGCTCCTACAACTCCAATGGCTACAACACTGCCAACTTCTATAGCGTCTACATCAGCAACAAGGTCAACAATAGTAGCTCAGCCAGGTGATGAGGCTAGTAGATTGGTCAAGGCAATGGAAGACATGTCCATTCAAACCATTGAAATGAACAAACTCAAGGAAAAGGGAACCAACCTAGAGATAGACTATAAGCTTGCACAGATTACACACAAAGAAGAAGTGCTGAAAGAAAACAGGATGAATGATAGAATACAAAACATGGAGAAGGAATTGACTTTAAAAGAACCCCTGGCACATGCTAAGGAACAATTATGGGCCAATATCATTGACCCTGTAAATGATATTTGGCCATCCATTCAAGTAATTTTTGAACAGATTGACTTAGTGAAGCTGATTACAGAAGTGATATAGAGAGTCAAAATAGAATTGGGAGATATGCCAGAGGAAGCAACAAGGATCATTCACTTCCTTAACTCTGAAATAAGTATGAATTGCAGGAATTAGAGATACCTGACAGGATAGGTACAATACTGGAAGTAAAAAGGGTCCTCACCAAGAGGAATTTAACACTAAACCTTGAAGATAAGTGCCAAACCATGCAACTGGCTATAGACAAGTTCATGGTTAAATTTGAAGTTTTGAGGAAAAAGGGTCTGCCCAATCCCTTGGTAATAAATGATAAGTTAATGACATAAGAAGGCTACAATAGAAGAATTAGAGAAGTGGCCAGGGATCAAGTAAACACTTCATCTATGAGGGGATGCCAACTGGCAAGGTCCTATACCAAACTTTTGAGAACTTGTTTTACCTCCAGCATGAGGTAAAACACCTTTTTGTGAATAAGCCCACTTTTTCCAAGTACATGAAGGTAGATGAGGTTTATAGGAAAATGATAAATATCCAATTACCAAATGCAGAAACATTGGAGAAATTGAATGACTTACCGTAGAATTACACAGTCAAAATGTAAAAATGTACAGTAAGGGTAAAAGGCATGGTAAAAGGAAAAATAGGCCAGCCAAATGAAAGAGTATCAGTTAAAAGTGTATCAGTTGAAAGATCAGAGTAAAAAGAGCATTTAGCATGAACACCAATAGCAAAGAAAAGATTAAAAGGCAAAATATCATAGCTTAAAGATAGCACAACCTAATAAACAGGGACAACAAACAACAGTTCAATAGTTGTCTCTATCTTCTTGAATCAAGATATTTCTTTCTCCAAGATTAATTCTGAAGATAGCTTGGGATATTTTGTAAATTATTTTGTATAAATACTTCATAATTTGAAGTATTGAGTGTGGATTGCTATACATTTGTAGAGTTATTTTGATCATAAACCTAAGGGTTGTTATACCAATTTTTCAAGTTAGCAGATTGGACCAAGTAATAAAGAGATTGCATTACAGGATTCATGTGTTGAGCTACTACAATGAAGTATTTTCTTTGTCAAATTTGTTATTTTCTTATGTTTTTCACAAACTTGAATGTTATCTAAAGTTGAATGAGTTAACTAGAAATTTATCTCAGAATTTGTTCAAGTACACTCTGTTTTGAATAGTTGATCATTTACATGTTTTCTTCTGATATCTGGATCTAATAATCCTTAATTTCTCTCCCATCCTGGTTGACCTCTTTCACTTTATTCATAATATTGCGTAAGGAACCCTTAATTTATTTTTGGATTTGATTGAAAACCACTTCACCATCTAGCCTTGAGATCTGAAGTAACTCTACTATCTTGCCATGTAGACACTATCTTTAGAACTTGATCCAATCATGTTTTCCTGATATTTGACCCCATAGCCTAATGGTAAAAGACATCGCTATTTTCATCTAAGTAAGTGATCCCACCACCAAATCCAAATCAAAACCCAAGTACAATCATAACTAGCCTAAAATCAAATAACTAAAAAAATTTAAATCATAAAGAGAGAGCCCTCTCTCAGAATTAGGAACACTAGATCCTAATCTCCAAAGTAGGTATGTGGTTACCTATAATCATTTCTTTCTAATAAACGCCTGAGAAATATGGGAGAGATAACTTCAAGTTTAGCGTTAAGTAGCCAAGAAAATCCCTACACTATTGGCCCCTTCAGCATGAATCTGCGGAGCGCAGACAAAATTTTCAGCAGGAGCAGTATGGGGGAATGCAGGAACCAAGTTTCTGCACCCTGAGATGGTTGTGATGTCAGTTTTATGCCTTCACTCTCTCTTCACATAGAGCGATAAGCCCTTTAGGACTTATCAAAGTATTTATCTTTCTTTTCCTTCAAAGCTCCAGAAAAGTCTCCTATGATTCTTCGTGGACCCTAAATAGCCAATTCAAATGCTTACACACCTCTGTAATTACTCTTACTTATGTATTTACTCATATTATCCTAGTTTTGTATAGTCTTAATAGGTAATTATGATTATCGTGTGTAAACAGATATTCTTACTTACCTTTATATAAAAAAGGGAAACATATAGATTCATGCATCAGAATAGCATTAAAACATAAAACTAGTGTTCAACGTAACATAATCGCATGTAATTAATAGAAGTAAAATACACAGGTAATTCCAGAATACTTCTCTTTATTGATAATCCAAATTTCCAGTACAAACTCTGACTACCCTGTGCACGCAGCTACAGGGATCCGTACACTCAGATGTGGACTTCTAACCTAGGCCTTTGTGCACTCAGTTGCAGAGCCTCTACCTACATTAAGACTCTTCGCTCTTAGCTCTCACAGACCTATAATCTTACTCAGAACTCTGCCAAAAACTTATGAACTGCCTTAGACTCTTCTAAGACTCCCTTTTTATACAATCCCATGGTTCGTGGACCAAGGGTGGATCTCATCAAGTCGATACAAAATATCTAAACCAAGGGCAGAAACCCTTTTTTACTACTTACATCTACACACTCCATAACCACAAAAAGAGGAGACTTTACATTCTTTACACAAAACTTGGCCCTCTTGCCGCAAAACTTGGGCTTTTAACCCCAAAATTGACCCCAAGGGACCCGTTCTCGATAAGGGAAGATATTAGAATTATATATGGTGTCGAGGAGATGAGAAAACTTAAATTTAAGTTTCTATAATATCTCTCCCCATCCCCACCCTCATAAAATTTAAGTTTTCTCTAATATCTCCCTACACCACCACATTCACCCTCCTATCTTTCAACCCATTTAAAAAAAAAAAAATTTATAGATAATATATTCCAAGGAGAATTTATTAAATAAAAGGATTTAAACAATAAAATGGTGTAAAATCACAATATCTATGTAACCATGATATTACTACCATACACACTTATCTTTGCGGGGTATTTCGCTACAAACTTGGGACAAGCTAGCCTTAGAGTGTAATGCCCCTACCTAATCCTATTATCTTACATTGTGTTATTAACCTAGAATTTGAATGATTATTTTCTTGTTGGAATTATGGCTTTCATGTTGTCCTTGATGGAAAACTATACTAATGTGAACCTATCTATGTTTCTATCACACTATGTCTACAAGGAGAACAATAATTGCAGTGCAAGAGTGAAGTTTCAAAAGTAATATGATTAATGATTAATGAGTCAACCTCTAGGGCAGAGTGCAGGATATGTAATCAGTATCGGATCAAGTCATAAGAACATGTCATCATGGATTAATGGTTTGAATGGTTGAGTTAAATATATATCATAGGTATGTAGAGGAGGTGAAGAATAAGTGGCAAAACCTTGAAGGTTTTTTGGCAGTAGAAGAAGTTATTTTTTTCTTAGCCTCTGCCCCATCTGCATAGAGGGAGTCATGTACATGTGGCAAAAATGATTCATCCACATAGAAGGATGCCTATCATGGCACCAATATCTATTCCAAAAAATAATTCCCTTCATCATGGGTTCGACTATTTTTGTAGGTAAATAAAATAATAAAAAAATATGTGTGTAAGAGGGTTAGCTTGATTCAACCAATGATATTGTGGTTTGTTTGGTCTATGTTATTTGTATTACTATTTTTATGACTTGAGGTATTGATGGGATCAAGGTCCTATATTAAGTAGATTGATCCAAAGCTTTGTGTGTGCAGTCAATGGAATCATTGTGATCTATCTTTATCATAGGAGCGCAACATTGTGAGGAGCTAAGATTTGAAGGAGATATGATGGAGTTTTAATTTTTCTATATGATGTGTGATTTGTAGGGTTATACACAGTAATATCTAACTTGTACTATAGATCTCCAATTATCATTATGCAAGGGTTACTATTTTGAAAAAGAGTTGTATAATTCCTTGCCTGTGTAGTGGGTATATGATAGTGATTTGTGCCTTGTGATGAAGTGTGTAGTGACTGATACTATGACAAAACTTTATGAAAATATCAATTCATAATGTAATGCCTTATCTTGGGATTTTGGATTTAGTGAATGACAATATGTGCCTTTTTTGAGTTTATGGTGAATCTAGGCAGATTTATGAATTTAAACTGATGGTATGTAAAGATACTTGCTTGTTTTGCAAATATTGATTTATTTACAAAATTATTAGCTTGGTTAAATAGACAAAGGGATTATTTAGTACTTGTTTAAAGTTCTTCCCAAACTTATTTATGAGATTATTATCTTATAGTGGATGCTTGAGAATCTTGAGTATGCATAATAACTTGATAGTTTGATGACAACTCTATGTGTTGTAGAGATGATGCATGTCGACCTTCTAAACTTAGATTAGTATATTGTATTCAAAACAATTGATCTTGAGGTATCATTGAACTAACTTTGATCTCTCTATTATTGTGTTGGCTAGTGTTACAAAGAATAAGTGTATGCAGAAAATTTTGATGATGTATGCATGGTGCCTTCTATTGTTTGTCCTCCTCTTATCTTTATGATACTTCTTATGCAGAGAACACAAATCTAATTTGGTTGATTATAGTTAGATTCTATTGGTTTAGTTGATGAGCCTTATACGTTTCACTTCAAGGTCATATTATAAAGGAAGAATTTGATGCATTGAGCTATGTTTATAAGGGGACTTGCTTTGGTTGATTTAAGGACATTATGGCTTCTTCTATTATGAGAATTTGAAGGTTATGCTACAAGATTTGGGTAGATATATTTCATCGTTGATGTGTTTGAGATCTATATGACATATTGGTGAATGTGAAAGAGTTTTTCAAAGTTCCATACAGGTTGTAGTCTTCTATTGGTTTCTCTCCAGGCCTATGAGTATGACGATGACTTAGAGCCTTTTCTTGGTGTAGGACAAAGGATAAACTCTTATGAATTTGATAATGATGTTTTTTTTCTTCCATATCTATTGAATTTCCTTGCACTTTTTTCTCATGGTAGTTAGATGAATTTAGTTGATTAGCCGAAACCTTTGTAAGAAGGGTTTGAAAAAGAAAAAAGTATTAGATCTACATAACAATACGCTTGACACATGGTGACTTATATGTTGTTTCTTGCTATGGTTTGGGAATCTTGGTTTTCACATTATTGATGACAGGGTTTGCTTATTGATTTGACATTGTTTACATTGGAATATTGGCTTGGTTAGTACTTGGCACATTGGTATTGGTATATTGGTTGTAGCTGTGATTTAGTATTAATATTCAATGATCAATTTGATTTAGTGATTTAGTATTGGTGTTGAATGTATGATATATTGGCATTCTATATTGTTATTGGCATCATTCGTATAATTGGTTGGCACATTGATTTGATCATATTGACACATTGATATTTAGTTGATATTTAGTCTTCAATGATTCATTGGTTGGCATATTGGTGTTGTTTTTGGTCTTTAGTATTGGTATTCAATGATTCAGTTTGGCATTCAGCTAGTATCATGGTTTTGAACTTATTGCAAGATGTGGGTCCAGTTTGAAAATATGATGAAAGGTGGCCTACATGTTTAGATGGTTGGTTGAGAGGTGGATCTAGTGTGAAATATTGTAAAATGAGGTCCACGAGGAGTTGATGGTTGTAGACTTCAGTGAGGGAGTCAAATATTCCTTCGAGTTGGTGAAATCAATCAGGGGTCTTAGCTTCCTTCAAGTGGTGTCGAAGAACAAGTGGAGATTGTAGCCTCCTACAGGTAGGAGCCTGTGTGCTATCAAGAGTTTGTGCTTTTAAAATACCATGATGTAATGAAGGATTTTTCATTATAAGAAAAGAGGAAGACAAAGACAACAACAATGGAAGTTTTTTCACACATTGGATTTCCACCTAAAATCTTGGTGTTCTTATGTGTCTTATGTTGATGTGCCTTACATTTTACACTTTACAATGGTTTACATGTAATGTTGCTCATAATCTTAGAAAAATATCACATAATGTTAGTAATGAAATAATGGATCAAGATGCATTGGAAAAAAAAAAAGTATATCTAAGTAAAGTTTTTAATTGGGAATGAAAATACTTATTTACCCTCCCCCCCATTATTTCTAACAATTGGTATCAGAGTAGGTCCCTCAAAAGAAGATTGATTGCTTAAAGGAAGATCTAATAGGAGGAGCAAGATGGAAGGAGTATTTTCCACAAATCCACTTTTGTTTAATGGAACTAACTTTATGTTTTGGAAGGTTAAGATGAGATCGTATTTGCAATCACTAGTAGTTGTTGAAGGAGGGTATCAATATCCAAGCTCCAATCCCGTAGATGGAGCAGGAAAGAAGCAGTATGAGAATAATGCAAAGGTAGTAAATGTTATCTTGGGAGGATAAGCATAATCTAAGTTCACTAAAGTCATGTAGTTGAACACCACAAAGGAAATATGGGATAATCTTGTCTAGAGTTATGAAGGTGGCACTAAGGTAAAAAAATGCCAAACAAGATCATATAGAATTGTGTATGAGTCTCTTAGAATGAATGATGATGAAATCAATGAAATATTTTTCCTTAGAGTAGATGAGATTATTACCACAACGAGAGGTCTCGGTGACAACATAGAGGATGATTCTATTATTGAAAATATTTTGATATCACTAACCCCAAAGTTCTATGCCAAAGTATTTTCCATTGAAGAAATAAAGGATTTGAAAAATCTTAATGTAAAACAACTTCATGGGATCTTCACTGCTTATGAGATGAGACCAAAAAGTGAATACATCAAATATTAGAGAAGCTACATTCGAAGCCACATACCAATGAAAAGAAAAGGAATAAGGGAAAGATACAAGCTACATTTCAAATGAGGAAGAAGCGAATTTTGTGAAGAAGTTGCAAGTGGGAACTAGTAAATTCAAAGGCAAACTTCCCATTAAATTTTTTTCTTGCGGAAGAGTAGATCACTGTTCATCCAAATGTCCATATAAATAAAATCATGATAAGAAAGAAAAGAGAAAGGATATTTACAAGAAAAATGCAAAACAAGTTTTCTGCCAAGAAATTTTTTTATTCTAATGAAGATAGTCAAAGAGCTTCTAATGACCAAGAAGATTCAGATTCATATTCTAACACTAGCTACAAAATACTTATGGCTCTTGAAAATCAATCAACTAGTATATGAGATAGTTGTGAAGAGCATGATTTAATGAAAGCATTGAGATAAATTGGTAGATTGGAGAATGGAGAATGCAAACAAAGAACTAGAAACAAAATAAAGTAGTATTGTTAAAGAAATGAACTTGCTAAAGTCTCAATTAGAAGAAACCTATAAAAAAATAGAAGACATAGAAAGAAAATAAGGAAAAGGAAAGGCATTGTGAAAAGTTAGAAACAAAAATTGTGACTCTAAGTGAAGATTATGAGAAAACAAACAAATGGGTAAATGCATTTGAACCACTAGAGAAGATTATTAATGAAAAATTCTCTCCTCTAATCAAGATTAGGATTGGATACAACCATAAGGTTTTAAATCCACAAGAAGATAAAAAGGACCCACAAAATATTGAAATCAAGTGACTCACGACATATGGAATCTTCAAAATAAATAAAAAATTGTATCAATTCCTTCAATATCAGTTCCCAAGTATAAAAGATGGTTTTATGGATATTATTTCACTTGTAACTCATTTGGGCATAAGGCCACTAATTGCAAGCCAAGCAGATGGAATGGAAGAACACAAGCTTTTGGCTACTTGAGATGGTATAAATGTCAAAATTTTGAACACATGATCAGAAATTGCAAACAAATTTGGAGGAAGAAGGAGAAATAGTCAAAGACATAAGGAATATAGTTCCTACTGTGTCGACTTTTCTCAAAGCATACTTCTAATAGCACTATAGAAGTAAATATGAGGTACATAACCTCATATGAAAATCAAGTCCACAAGATCAATGGTGGATGATCTCAAGGGGAGTCTTGCATTAATGATGATTATCTCTATTGCTTGAATATTTATGCTACTAATTTTATATCTATAACGAGTCTTACATTGATGATGATTATCTCTATTGCATGAGTATTTATGCTACTAATGTTATACATGTAATGTACAAGATGAGATATGACAGGTATATGGGGGAGCATCACCTATGCTCACAACATATAATTGTTGGTATTAGGTTTGTGATTGTTGCATCTGCCATTGGAATTATCACAAGTTCAGGGAGAGCATCCACTATATGGTTCATTATTGGCTCATGATGATGAATGGTTATTACTGTTATCAAGAAAATATTGTTATTACTATGTCATTATTGATTATTTTTATTGATCAATATTTATACATCTCTTTATGATGATTGGAAAAAGGGTTGTTGTTTGATATTGATGCTATGTTTCATCAACATGATTATTTCATATTTTCATATCATGATTTAATGAGATACTACTTTTTGGTACTATATTTATTGTTATTGATTGGCATATGTCATTCAAATATACACTTGGTCGATATATTGTGCCATGATTGGTATGATGAGGTTGAATATGTGAATATTTAAAATGTTATGACATTATTGATGATGGATGGTTACTAATGATGTCCTAAATGGCTTATGCCTCACACTATATTTTTTGATGGGCACGATTATTTAATGATTGGTAAATGGGTTGATACTCCATGGACCTGGTTATTTTAGAGTTTCATATGTTTGGTTGATACATTACTTCACATATATTTTTGGATATTATGATGATAATGAAGTTGGTAGTGTGATACTACATGTTGATGCATGTATGCTCATTATACCTTGGGAGATGAATGGTTGTGTTGATCATGCTTATGGATATACTTACACCTACTTCATTAATCCTTATATCTTTATAGCATATCTCTATAGAATTCAGTATATGCTCAAGGGGAGCATTGTTAGATGAGATATTTTCTTCACATTAGAAATTGCATATGATAAGGGGATGTCCTCTCTTGGTCTAGTTCAGTCCTTTGCACTTGATATCAAAGGGGGGGAGAGAATTAGTGTTTTGTAGAAGACTTCCATCAAGTCCAAAGGTGGAGATTGTTGGCATTAAGGTTTTGGTGTTTTCCTTGACATCAACCTATACTAATTTCAACCTATTTATGTTTCTATCACACTATGTCTACATGGAGAAACGTAGTTGCAATGCAAGAGTGAAGTTTCAAAAGTGATATGATTAATGTTTAATGTGTCAACCTTTAGGGACAAGTGCATGATCAAGTAATAGGAACATGCCATCATGGATTAATGGTTTGAATGGTTGAGTGAAAGAGACATCATAGGCATGTAGAGGACGTTAAGAACACACGGAAAATATTGGAGGTGTTTTGGCAGCAAAAGAAGTTGTTTTTCATTAGACTCTTGCCCTAACCAAATAGAGGAAGGCATGTGCATTAGGACATAAGGCTCCAGCCACATAAAATGATTTATATTAGCGAATCTAAACCTATTCTAGCTAAGAATTACATTCATTGTCAATGAAACTAGATTTGTAGTTAAAGAAGAAAATAAAAATTTATGTGTGTGCGTGAGTTAGCTTAATTCAATCAAAAATACTTTGGTTCATTTAGACTATGGTATTCACAATATTATTATTGTGACCTGAGGTATTGATGGGATCAATATCCCGTATAAAGGATATTGATCCAAATCTTTGTGTGTGCAATAGATTGAATCCTTGTGATATATCTTTATTGCAGGAGTGCACCAGTGTGAGGAGCTAAGATCTTAATGAGATCGGATTAAGATTTAATTTGTATATATGATGTGTGATTTGTAGGGTTATACATAGTGATGTCTAACTTTTATTATAGAGCTCCAATTATTATTATGGAGTGGCTATTGTTTTGAGAGAGATTTGTATGATCACTTGTCTGTGTAGTGGGCTTATGAAAACCGTTTGTATCTTGTGATGAAGTACACAATGAGTAATACTATGACATAATTTTATGCAAAGATCAATTCGTGATGAAATGTATTAGCTTAGGCCTTGGGATTTAGTGAATGATGATATGTTACTTTCTTGAGTTTATGGTGAATCTAGGTATATCTTTGAATTTACAATGATCATATGCAGAGGTACCTGATTGTTTTGGAGAGATCAAATTATATGAAGAATTGTTAACTTGGCTAAATAAACAAAGGGATTATTTATCCCTTGTGCATATTTATTCCCAAACTTATTTACGAGACTATTATCTTATAGTAGATGCTTGATCACCTTGAGTACGCAAAATAGCTTGAGAGCTTCATGACAAATCTATGTGTTTGCAGAGATTATGTATTTTGGTCTTGTGATATTAGAAAATTATCATGTATTCAAAATGCTTGATATTTCTTATACAGTGATTGTGAAGTGTTAGTGAACTAGCTTGATTTCTCTATTCTTGTGTTGACTCGTGTTACAATGAAGAAGTGTATGCATATAATTTTGATGATTTATGCATGGTACCTACTATTGTTTGTTCTCCTCTTATCTTTCTGAGACTCCTTATATAGAGAACGTAAATATAATTTGGTTGATTACAATAAGATTCTATTGGTTTGGTTGATGAGACTTATCACTTCAGGGCCATATTATAAAGAAATAATTTGATGCATTGAATTATGTTTATAAGAGGACTTGCTTTGGTTGATTTAAGGACCATATGGCTTCTTGTGTTATGAGAATATGAAGGTTATGCTGCAAGATTTGGGTAGAGATATTTCATCATATATGTGTTTGAGATCTATATGATAGATTACTGAATGTGATAGAGTTTTACAAAGATCCATATAGGTTGTTATTCTATTATTTGATTATGATGATGACTTAAAGCCTTTGGTTGGTTCAGGACAAAGGATAAAATCATATGAATATAATAATTTTGTTCCTTATCTTCCATATATATTGAATGTCCTTGCACTTTTTTCTCATTATAGTGAGATGCATTTAGTTGATTGGTTGAGATCTTTGTAAGAAGGGTTTTACAGTGAAAAAAGTATTAGATCTACATTATGGTATGCTTGACACATACTGACATATGTTGTTTCTTGCTATGGTTTGGTAGTCTTGGTGTTCATAGTATTGATGAAAGCGTTTGCTTATTGATTTTATTTTGATTACATTGGGATATTAGCTTAGTTAGTACTTGACACATTGGTATTGGTATATTGGTTGCAGTTCTGATTCAGTATTGACATTTAGTGATCAGTTTTATTAAGTGATCTAGTATTGGCATTCAATAGATGATATATTGGAATTATGTATTGTTATTGGCATCATTGCTATAACTAGTTGGCACATTGATTTGATCATATTGGCATGTTGATATTCAGTTGATATTCGATCTTTAATGATTCAATGGTTGGAATATTGGTATTGGTATTGGTCTTCAGTGATTCAGTTTTGAATTCAGTTGGTATCGTTGTTTAAAATGTGATGAAAGGTGGCCTACATGTTTACATGGTTAGTTGACATGTGGATCTAGTGTGAAATATTGTGAAACAAGGTCCACAAAGAGCTGAGGATTGTAGCTTTCAGTTAGGGAGTCAAGGTTTCCTTCCTATAGGAGTCGGTAAAATACATGAGGGGGTTGTAGCTCCCTTCTAGTGGGTGTTGGAGAATGAGTGGAGGCTGTAGCCTCCTATAGGTACGATCCTATATGCTGGAAAGAGTTTTTTCCAGTACAATACCATGATCTAATGGAGGATTTTTCATTATAATAAAATAAGAAGACAAAGATGATAGCAACAGTGGTTTTTTCCCACATTGGGTTTCCACCTAAAATCTCGTTGTTCTTATGTGCCTTATGTTGATGTGCATTTCCTTCTATGGTTTACATGTTTTACTTTTAATGTTTCTCATAATCTTAGATAAATATCACGTAATGTTAGTAATAAACTAATGGATCAAGACACATTTAAAAGAAAAGTATAATCTGAGTAAAGTTTTTAATTGGATATGAAATATTGATTCACCAACTACCCCCCTCCTCGCATTATTTCTAAAATTTATATCTTAATTCTAATAAGTATTATTAGTATACATATGAAGTATTAGTATACTAGCTACATACCCACACCTCACACAAATCTACACTAATATTCTAGTATCTTGTAGCCTATTATGCTAGATGAGTTAACAATTAAGTTCGATTAGTGAATAAGCAATGATTAACCTTAAGCTTGTTTAATGATCAATCTTATTGTTAGTCTTAAGCTTGATTAATTCTTAGTTAACCCTTAAGTTTGACTTCTAACTAATAAAGTATATTTTAACATAATTATTATGTAATAGATAGGATTCTTATGAATCCATAAAGTTGAGTGGTATAATTAAATACTAATATTTCATTAATATTTTATTATAATTATTATTATTGATCTCTTCAAGGCCTAAATGGTATTCCCTTGAATTAATTTGAGGATAAGAGAAATTGGGAGGGGCTCCAGGGGAGGTATGGAAGGGAGAGTTGATGACATAAATGAGTGGGTGGAACTTGGCTGGGGGAGACATAAGTACAGGGGGGTTTAGGAAGAAGGGGTTCATTATTTTATTTTTCGTGTAGAGCTTGGGAGTATTATTTTTCGTGTACAACCTAGAGGAAGGTTTTGGAGTGGGACAAAGAGTGGGAGGTCAATTTCAAACACACTACTACTATAGTTGGACTACTACTACTCATAGGGCTAGGGAACTTGTGGATGTTCCTTATGATAGCAAGTTGGAGCACCACAACCGAACCACGATAACAAGGTATTCTTCTTCTAGTTGTTTAGATTATGTAAATTGTTGCAAACCAATTATATTACCTTGTTTTATATGCTATCGTAAAAGAAATCATGTTGTCAATATATTATTTTTTTGGTGTGAAATTATGTGGAAATTTTGTTTATGGTTTGGGGCCCCTGAGATGGGTCCTTAGATAGAGTCATAATTTTACTGAAATATAAACTCTCGGAATATGAAATTCCTTCTACATGCATTTGCAACAACTATTTTGTAGAGGATTTCGCTCCAAACATACATGAGGTCATCCTTACAGTTGCTCTAAGACTCGGAGATAGAATTGCCAATAATTTGTCCATTATTTTCTTTGATAGTGTGCACTACACTCATTCCTCAAAATTGGAGTTTAATTATGCTATATATATTTTCATCTCACCCTCTATTAGAAGTTCAAGCAATGATCATTTGATCTTTGTTATTAACTTTTTTAATTCAATTTAATTTTTTATTATGTGTTAAGTTCAATGCTTTTATTTAGTTTATGGGCTAATTTTGGATTGTAGATTCCAAAAAACTTTTGAAATCTGATTGAGATCAATTGCTTGGCCTTTATCTTGTCTATAGTATTCTAGAATTGTTTTCAAATTTGATTGTGATCAATTGTTTAACCTTTCTTTTATCTGTCATATTTTAAAATATTCTATAAATATACAATCCAATTAAACAGATACAAATATAAAAAAATGAATTCAAAAAATTAAAGCCGAAAATGAGCATGAGCTTACTCTATTCCTTTTATAGGACAAAGAAATGGCTTATAAGTTAGTTTTATCAACATTATTTTCTTTATGAAGCATAAAAACCAAGCTTGTTTCCTTTGCAAAATTTTAAGATAGTATTCAAAGGAAAAAAAGCACCAATTGATAAAAAGAACACAGAGTGAGACATAGAGGGAACAAAGCCAATAACATGGAAAATAAAATTATTATTGAAGATAAATCCAACTCTAGGAATTTATAATCATTTGGTGAGATGTCAAGTCCTTCTTGGCACCAAAAGAATATTCCATTTGTTGCAATAATAATCTTATTAGTATATTGCATATTATCATAGTGTATGATTTCATTTTAAATTGTTTTCTTTTATTTGAATATATATATATATATATTATATATATCATTGATCTAACATGTCTCTAAGGGATCCAGTCTATTGAGGTGCACAAAGCACTTTTACAATGCAAAAACTTGAAAACATTATATATATATATATTATATATATATATATATAAATATTATATATTAATATATAAACCATGTGCAAATTTTCGTTGTTTAAATTACATATAAAATTCTAGTAGTTATTTCATTTTGACATTTTTAATTAATTTATTAACTAAAAAAATATCATATAAACAAGTGTCATATGAAAAGAGTTATGGTTTTTTTGGCATGCAATATTGATAATCCATGGTATTGACCCATGATATTATAATAAAACCTATTCACAATTTAAGAATATCCATGATAAAATAGGGTTGAATCTTCATGGTTAATAATCTTGTTATATGTTTTTTAAAATATATGTATGTTTAACTTATATATTAATTATTATCAAATAATAGGAATTATTATTATTTATTTTTAAAAAAGTTATACTTTACTTAATTCTAATGATTTCTAAGTTAATTTAGAAAATTGAGATCTATGATGAAGTAAGTGTTTTGATGCTTATTATGGATTGACGTCTATCAACATTTACAAACTATTTAATTTATATGGCTTCCCTAGTTAATAGAAGAAATGATCTACCTACAATAAATTGTTTATATGAAATCGTAAGTGATGAAAAAATTAATTATTGTTCATTTGAAAATATTTAACCATCAAATTATTGGCCTTGACTTGGGATTTGATTTAATGTGGGAGGAGGTTGAGTTTTTCCTCTAGAATTTGGTGGTTGGTTATATCAATGACATCATTTGTTTGTGTTGAGTAGAAATTAGGGAAATTTGGTCCTTATTGATGATCTTAAATTATAGTAGTGTCATCATTTATTTGTGTTGATGTGAAATTATAAAAATCTACCTTGTGCTTATTACATATGACAATAGTCATAGCAAGCATAAATTAGGCAAATGATGAGAATAAAAAGTTGTATTCTAGATGTTGAAGAGATGAATACTAAATATAAATATTTTTATAAGCATATTAAGTCTCTAATGCTAACCAAATTGCATTGATGAGAGCCAAGTTTATTAGATTGTCGTTTTATTGAGATTATTATTAATCTTCATAAATCTTTAAAAAATCCTCACATATTTTAAACTTTGTGGATATTTTATCTAGATTTTAAATGCATAACTATATTGAGTTTATTTCTTGAAGAAGTAATTTCATATATTTTTTCTAATTTTAAAAAAACAAGTGCCAACTCCGCATTGAGTATGGATGGAATCACACATCACCGTCATACTCAAAATGTGCCTCTCCATGCAATAAGTGAGTTAGTTTAATAATTGATTAGTGTCCAATTGAATTATAAGTAAAAGGTATTTCTTGAAGCCACTTATTGGTCAAATTATTCCCTGTACCATTTTCTAGATAAGAGGAAGTATTGAAAATACCCTCTAAATAAGGGGAAGTGTTCAAAAAAATTCCAATAAGAAACCTTTGATGGTGATATTTCATAGATAAATAAATTGAATAGAAATTTCAAATTTTAGATCTTTATACAATTGATAAAATAATAATAATAACAAATTGGTCATGCTTTCACCTAGTTCCTTAAGCTTAACTTAATTCAATTTGCAGATTTTGGAAATATTTAAAATATGATGGACATGAGTATATTCAGTTGCTTGACTTTACTTTGTCACTAAAATTTTGAAAAGATATGTAATATAAATAAAGACGGATAATTATTTATGGGACATTTGACATGGATTTTAGTTGACCTCAGCATTGAGAAATAATGTTTCTTGGTAGGTCTCTTGATTTGTCTTGCTGGTGATATTGCTTGAGATTCTACTAAGAATTATAGATGACATTGATAGATAGACAACCACCTTGTCAAGGAACTCTTGAAGTATAACATGTACCTTGTGCTCTTTCTTTTGTGAAGTTTAAACTAGAGGATATCAAAGAAATTAAAACATCTGTAGAAAGGTTTGGTGATCTAAAACATTAGTTAGATCATGATCATGCTATCAATTAAGGAATTAGTTAGATCTAAAATATTCACACTTGAGACTATCATAACAATGCAATATAAGAATTTGAGATACTAATATGGATTATTACATTATTTTTCATCTATCTCAATGCATTTACAGTAGAAAAAGTTGAGGAATCAACTCATGAGACATTTTTTACCGGTGGGACCTAGTTTGGAAAAGCAGGGCCTTAAACTTTTCAAGAGTGTTTTGAGGCATCAAACTATGTTTTTTGGGTGTAAAACTTTGCCTATTTAACATAGCACTAATTCATGTTGGTTGACACACATATATCTTTCCGACAACGCAAGAAGTGTGTCAATAGAAGATTGTATGCCAAAGTTATGCCACTTAGAAGTTGACCTTCATGTTTTCACACTTATAATTCAGAAGCATGCAACCTCATGCCCCATTATTCATGGAAAAGGGGATAACCACGTGTTTATGATGTAAAAGGCTCTAGAAGAGTCTATAGTTGATGTAGTCAAAATTAACCACTAGTAGCTATCACAAGGTGTTATAAGTGGGTCATTAGGAGGAAGAGATATTCCATTCTTTCGAGAACATTTTGTTCCATAGCTAAGAAAAGATAGCGAGCAAAGATAGGAGGTAGATCACACAAAGAGGATATCTGCACTGTAGTAGCCCACAGGCCACTAACATTACTTATTTGTACTTGCAACCTTATTTTCC
The DNA here is from genome assembly GCA_000404065.3 of Pinus taeda. NCBI lineage: Eukaryota > Viridiplantae > Streptophyta > Pinopsida > Pinales > Pinaceae > Pinus > Pinus taeda. The sequence goes on from APFE031455295.1 coordinate 42,306, forward strand.
ATACAAATAAAGAAAGCGAAGCTACCTCACCTTCGAGCTCATTTTTTTTGTGAAAAGGTTTCCGAGAGCATATTTTGTTGTTCTCTATTTTTCTGCATAATTTCCATTCGCATGCATGCACTAATTAATTACAGTTAAATCTACAGATCTTGAATTTTAAATAAATTATAATAGTGTAGAATTTTCAAATTTATGTATATAATATTATCCGATACAGTCAAGTGGAGTATGGACTTACTGATCATATACTATAGGATGTAATATGATGTTCCAATCTTAAATGATGGTACAATCTCTATAGCCTCTATTGGCTTTGATCCTATGGGTAATGTTAATTATATGCCTAGATAAGTAGCATTTTAGCAAGGATCAATTAAGACTATATCTCTTTGATGAGAAAATCAAAATTTTTTATCTCATGAAGTCCTAGAATAAGCCATTTGTGTATTCATTCTTGAGATAGAAGTTAGAAGTAAAAATTAAACAATGCCACTTAGTAATGGAGCAATGGAGGCTAGATTTACTCATCTTTAGAGACTATCTTTACTCATCCCAAAGCAAATTCAAAAAATGGAAGCTTTCACCCAAGAGACCATATGAAAATTCCATTAAGTTATTACTTCCCAATATGAATCCCATTAAGTTCTTATTTCCCATTAATGGTGGCAGGGATGTCATGGTGAACTACCATCTAGTTTATGGTAGATTGAGTATAGTTTTGTCCTCAAACAAGGAAGCTATGGCCTTATAGATTTCTAAGAGGGAATTTAACTCACATGTGGTTTCTATATCATACACTTTCCACACAAAATAAGCATAAAAGGGAAAAAAGTTGTAAATATTTTTTATTCATTGAGTGTATGTCATACATACTTTCCACACGTAGTAAAGCACAAATTGGAAAAAATTGTAAACATTTTTTATTCGTGATTTTATAAGTGCACGTTCAAAAGAAAACATATTCATGGATTCAAGAGGCATGATTGTATTGAAAAGGAAAAGAGATTCAATGGAAATTATATTAGTCTACATGATTGTATTAGAAATGAAGGGTGGGTATTTTTTTCATGATTTAAAAGGAATATGTAAAAATTATGTTGATTTCTCCTGAATGAGGAATCATATTGAATAAGTTATATTGGATGAATGTTATACTTCGTCGCACTATATTTATTTTGTGTCAGAAATCACAGAGTGCCTCTTGTATTCCATGGTTGTTATACTTCAAGAGACGAAACATGCTTTATGGGGTTCAATGATTAATTTGGTAGTGTATATTATAAAAATAGTGGAGCATGCTCACTTTTGTTATATTTTTATATAATTAGATGTTTTATTTTATTGTGAAAACATAATATAATAGCAGAATGCTTCTGATGGGACCAACCCTTTACTTAAGGATTAATGCTAAACAACAATGATTAATGCAATGATTGAATCAAAGTAACTATGATTAGCTGGTATCAAAAGGTTAGCACAGATATTTGTTTGTATTGATGACTGTATTAATTGTCGGTATGCTGGTAGGTGAGAGGACAGTTGTCCTGGTCTCGTTTCTCCTTCCCGCTCTTAGTCTAAACCCTAACCCTCACTTCATTCACTCTTGTATTTTCATTTCTCTTGGTTTGTGGTGAGAGCTCTTTCCACTGGTTTGCTTGTGAGTGTAACGAGCTTGAATTTGATACTCTTCCCGCACCTGGCAATGGATTTATCCGTTGGATGGTTGGATAACTTTGCTCAATCTACTTCTTTGTCTATCTGGTTAGTTTAGCTCAGTTGTTGTGTCATTGGATACATCGATTTTACGAGAGGCTTTACTCCGCTTCTATGTGGTTTTTATGCTCTTCTTGTGGTCACTATTTCTACTTCCATTACCTTAGGTTGCTTTGCTTGGTTTCTCCAATGGTATTTCTGGCTGCCTGTGTGACTATTACTCTAGTTAACTTGTTGGGAATTTGTTGTGTATGAAGGTCATGGCCACAATGGACCCTTTCCTCGGTGTCATTCGACTCTGTCGAGGTAAGTCTTTCCTTCCATGTTACAGTTGATTTTCTCAACTTTTCTTAAAACTAATGGTAGTTTCTCATCCTGAGCAGGCTTCCTTCTTGTGGTTGTGATCTAAGGGCAAGTTCGTTCCTCCGGCATCATCTATTGTTCTCGTAAGTCAATTGTGGAGGTTTTCCACTGTTCATCATTTGGTACCATGAATTCTGGAATGTCGTTGCCAATATGCCTCTATTGTCTTTTGCAGGTTGGAATGGCTCCTGGTTGGACTATTATTCAGATTTCAACCCTATGAAATCAGTAGGGTCGCTCCCTATTGTAGTCTTTCTGTTCACAAATTTCCTTGTTCAATTTTTTTCTTCTCTGGCATAGACTACTGTCAGGTTAGGTACAGAAGGTCTTGGTACCATCCGTCTACTTTTTATGTTGAGCGGCCTCCGGGTCTCAGGATGTATAATCTTTCTTTCTTCTATAGCACTGTGATTGTTTAGGGTTATAACCCTAACCCTCGTTGTATATTTTTTCTCCTAGAAGAGGAGTTCGTTAGGCCTTACAGTTGTGGGTCTTGAGCACATTTATATTTTTATATTCTATATGCCAATTTTAACATTAAACTGTTTATAGGATGAAAGAAAAAGAAATTTCAAGGCTTAGGATTACCTTTCTCGTGAATACATTTTACAGTGACTGTATTTGTTTAGTTAGTTGTTGTGGCTGTCGCTTGTTCTTGTGCCTCTTGGATTTACACAGTTGTCGGAACTACTTGTTCGGCCTCTCGTTCATATTCCGTTGTTGCTAGAACTGCTTATTTAGCCTATCATTAATATTATGTTTCTTATTTGTCAATCGAACTCTAAAACAATGTCTCTACTCATCTGGAAGGACTTCTGGTAATAAAGAAATGTACATCCTTTTTCTAATTGTTTAGATAATAGTTAGAAGAAAAAGAAAGAAAATAAATCACAGACTATTTATGACAAATGGATTCAAATGCTTAGGTTTTCAAAATTTTCTTTCTATGTATTCTCTTCCTATGTTGGTATATTGAACCCTTTCAAAAATGTGTTACATTCACTTTTGTATTGTTTTTGAGACAATTCTCCCAACTTTTCGTAGTTACATCTGCAGTTACATGGTTGATAACTATTTCGGGTTTTCTTTCCCCGTGGAATATATATTATCTTCTTTTTGTTTTTTTCCTAAATGAAAGACAACTGTAAAATAAATAAAAGAAAACAAATAGTATGACTGTAACCACCTTCATCTAGTTGTGTTGTTCCTAATTACAACTTAACTAATAACTAAATAAATAAATAAAAAACAAGTTTCTAAATACTGTGTTGATCTGTAAATGGAACCAAATGATAATGAACTTGTTCTCCTTGACTAAGACCAAACACCCGGTCATGGTACCCTCAACTGGATGCTCCTGCATCAGTTTCAGTGGACCTTTTGCCCATCACAGTGCATCAAATATAGTCCTAAAAATAGGAGAGAGAATTCCCTTTCAATTGATGCACCAACTTAGTTTTAGTTTCAATTCTCTGCGCATTTATATTCAGGGGTTTATTTGACTATTTATGAAGTTATTTAATAATTTTAAATTTAGTTGTATATATCTTTTATTACACTGATTCTTCATGTTAAATAGAAGAATGACTTGCTCATCAATGCAACGTTTTTACCCGGATTATGGGGTCTAGCTTGAGAAGTTTAATTTCCCAAAAAGTAGGTCAAGTTCTCAATTCCTCCCCATAAAATTTCAACTTGAGACTTGATAGACACTAAATCTCACAAAAACTTATTGGTTTACACCTTAGGGGTATATGTATGTGTAAGTGTAATACTTATGTCCAAAAAGGTTGGATCCCATGGTGGAAAGCTAAAATCTTTTTACTCTTGACCAAAGTTCAATTCTCATTAGGATCTAACCTGAAGTCATAGGGCACATTGAAGTAGCATGTACTTTCTCATAAGATGAACTTAGTTTAGTTTAACCTTACATTCACAAGTTATTGTTTTATTGAGTTACTTAGTTATGGTACTAATTCCCATATATATATATATATATGATTTGACAATGTTTAAATCCATATTCTAATAAAGTATGACATCTTAATTTATTGATAATACATTGTGATGATACTTTAATATTTTATTTATATGTGTGGAGTTGAGTAGTTGTTTTTTAATGATAATGTTAATTATTATAAGACACCATAATAATTTTATTGATAATATACACATATAAATTAAACTATTATACATCCATATACATCAAAATATATATATAATCACACAATGATTAAATCTCTATTCTAATAAAGTATGACATCTTAATTTTATTAATAATACATTGTGATAATATTTTAACATTTTATTTATATGTGTGGAGTTGGGTAGTTGTTTTTCTAATGATAATGTTAATTTTTATATAAAACAATAATAATTTTATTGATAATATACACATATCAATAACACCACTCTTAAACACACATTTTTGTATATAAAAGTATAAGTCAATATTTTTCATGACAATGTTTAAATATATATACTAATAAAGGTGTGAAACCTAAACTTAATTCCTAATATATTGTGTATAACTATATATTTATATGATACTATATTATTTATTAAAAAATGTTATTATTATAAGACAATAATTTTATTGATATATACTACATAATATATAGACATCCAAACTTTTATCTCATGACACATCTACATAATTAAGATTTAAAATTGCATAAAAATTAATTAATTATATTATTAATTTAAAGAATTAATAATATCAGTAACAAAAAATTATGTAACAAAAGTTTTAATCATGGAGATTCATTCTCTCTTTACTATGGAAAATTTTAATTTATACATAGACTTTATTATAATACTAAGGGTCAATATTAAGATTTATTAATACCACATGCCCAAAAAAGCCATAACTCATAACTCATGTTCATATGACATTTTTTAATTTATCAATTTAATTAAAAGGATAGAAAAAACAATTATTTTTTAGATAGATATCGATCTTTGATTTTTTACTTTATTAATAATGTCTTAGAATATTTCATGAAAATTTGATGCTTATTATTCCTAATAATTATTGATATTTAATTAAAATTTTTAAATTTTATTCCAAATTAACCAAAGAGAAAACATAATTAATACTAATTAATATTTATCTTATATGTATAAAATAGTTGTTTTTTAATCCTAATATAATTTTTGAATAGCAATTTTATATGTATGATTAAATTTTAATTGATATCTTTTTGATTTCAATGTTAAAGAAAGGTGATCAATCTTCGTTTGGTGTAAGGAAAATTTGGTTGAAAAGTAATATCCTTTTTAAGGATAACTTGAGAATGTACGTACAAAATTGAACTATATTCCTAGCCTCGCATATTCAACTCTTTTCGGATCAGGGTCAAGTCTTGACAAATAGTGGTGGTAGAAACTTTTAAAATTAAGTTTTATGTGGTTCAAGTTGAACAATAAAGTTTTAATTTTAAAGTTAAGGTCCATCCATACTGAGTATAAGTTTTATGTGGTTTAAGTTAGAAAAATAAATTTTTAATATAGGAAGCTCTCTATAAAAGGATAGAGCACATAACATTTGTTTTGTGCTTTTATATATATATATTAATTTTTTCAAAGGTGAATATAATTTAGTAATGTATATTTTTTGTTTTTTTTATTATTTCAATAATTTGTTGAAATTTATTTATGTAAGAAATAAAAGAATAAAGAATTTGTAATCCTATGTAGTTTAATGTTTTCACAAATAAAGAATTGACATTTTTGTTTGAAACTCAAGGTGAGTAATTTTTGTAATATAGTTAACTAGTAATATCATCTACCCATTGCTCTTGCTACATATTTTTACTTTACTTGATATAAATAGTTATACCTCATGGATACATGTATGTCTAAGTGTAATACTTTATGTCGACAAGGGTTGGATCTAATGGTGGAAAGTTAAGAGCTTTTCACTTTTGACTAAAGTTCACTTCCCATTAGGAATTAAGTCATATGGCACCTTAAAGTAGCATGTTTTTTCATGACAATATTTAAATCTATATACTAATAAAGTGTGAAACACTAATTTAGTGATAACAGATTGCTATGAGAGTTTTTTACTTTATTTATAATGATGATGTCATTTATTGACAATGTTAATTATTATAAGACACAATATTTATTGACAATTACTAGCACAATATATAGACATCAAAAAATCATACTTATAACACATCTACATTATAATTAAATTTTAAAAGACCACAAAAAAATTCATAAAAATAACTATATTGTAAACTACTTTCTTTTTCTTCTTTCTATTATTATTATTATTATTATTATTAATATATGAGTTAAATATATATGAACATTTAAAAAAATTATGTAACAAGATTCTTAATCAAGGAGATTCACCCTTTTTTATTATGGAAATTTTTAATTTGTAAATGGACTTTATTATAATACCAAGGGTAGATAATATTGTTTACTATTACCATGTGCCCAAAAAACCATAACTCATAACTCATGTTCATATGAATTTTTTTAATTCATCAGTGTAATTAAAAAAATAGAAAAGACATAATTATTTTTGGCATAGATATAATCTTCCATTTTTAGCATTATTAATAATGTTTTAAAATATTTCATAAAAAAAATAGATATTTATCATCCATAATAATTACTGGATTAAAAATTAAAAATTTAAAACTTTAAATCCAAATAAATAAAAAAAAAAACATTTAAATAATTTTTAAATTTAATTATCGAAAACTAATTATAAATAATATTTATTATATAAATAAATGTGATGTTTTTTTAATCGAAATAAATTTTTAAAACACTTTAAAACATATGTATATTTAATTTAATTAATATTTTAAATGATATATCCTTGTGATTTCAAGGTTAAAGAAAGGTAATCAATCTTCGTTTGGTTTAGAAGAAAAATTGATTGAAAAGCAAGGTACATACAACAATAGAATTATATTCCTACCGTGACATATTCAACTCTTTTTGAACGGGGATCAAAGTCTTGACAAATAGTGGTGACAAATAGTGGTGGTAGAAACTTTTAAAGTTAAGGCCAATATTAAGTGTAAAGCTTTATGTGGTTCATGTTGAACAATAAAGTTTTAATATAGGAATATTTCCATAAAATGAATAGAGTACATATATACACATTTATTTGTTTACTTTGCAAGTCAGTTGAGGAAAATATATACACATTTATTCTTGCATTATAACTTTCTTAAAAAAATTTGGCATGAGAGATTCGAGGCCTCTGAAACTTTTAGAAATGTGAATTATAGACATGTGTCTTAATGTTTGGTTTATTTAACATCATCTAAAGTGTTTCATGGTAATTTTATTTTTGGGTTTATGAGGTATATGGATAGTTAGAAACTTTATTTTATTGGAAGAAAAGGTAATGCTTATTTTTCATGAAGCTGATTAGGTTGATGTTTTACTTGATGTTTTACTTGTAAGATTATTCCAAAGGTTAAATTACATAGGAATTTAGAGAAATACAAGTGTACAAATTTAGTTGTGGGATTAATTTTATTTTAAATCTTTTAGAAGACACAAAATTTAGGTTAAAGATAATATAAACGAGGGAAAATAACTATTTATTTTATATACTAAAATCTACTACTCTATACAAAAGGCATGGTAAGCTTAAGTCATAGGTGATTCATTTATGATCATTAATTAGATGAAAGGAATCTTTCAAGTACAACATAATTCACTCATTCGACTAACAAAAAAATTAAAGATAAAAAAAATGTTTATGAATGTTTTTGTCTACAATGGCTATGATTTTTCTCTCAGCCAATAGGTAGTCCCTTCTATCCTATGGCCTCTCTCTCTTCTTCAGAGTCAATTTTCTCAACTTCTTCTTGTGTGCTATAGTTTAGTGTAACTCCTTCCTCCTTTTTGGTTTTGTCCCAAGAATGGTGATAGAAATCTCTATTTCCTCAAACCCACCCTACACCCCCCTCCCCCTCTAGTTTTCCCAGTTTTGAATCAGAATCCCATCTTGGTGACTTTGGAAAGTATAGGGGAGAAAATATGCACATATATTATTCTTTGGTTGCAAGCATGCCAATTATTGTAGATATAATTATTTTCCTCCTAATTGTAATTTGGGCAAATCTTCTTTCAAGGATACTATTAGCGCTTGAAATTTCACCTCAGGTTGAAAAAGGCAAACCTCAAGGCAACATCAAACCATTTAGCCTCGTAGCTAGCCCTATGGGGCAGGAGAAGGCTCTCTCCGGTCTATCTCGTAAAATCTCCAATAGATGAGAAGACCAATAAGGTAAAATTGATATTAGGCTAGTAAACTGATCAGAAGGGTTGATTTGGGGTTTTAAGGGTTTTTGGTGGCAAATTGAGGGGATGGCAATTTTGGGTGCGGGGATTGGACACAGTTTCTGCAGGGGGTTCTTTGGGGCGAGGTAGGAGACAGTATTGATGCCTTTGATTGAGGTGGATGATTAGGAATGACAGGTGGGGAGTTAAGGAGAGCAAACAATAACTTTGAATTCTCCTTAAACAGTAGAACACATTGAAATTAAACAAACTTAAAAGCAGAGCATGACAGTCATGAATTCTTAATTTAACACTTCGTTTGCTTAATGTGCAAAAGGAAAAGAAAGGAAATGATTCACATAACACACTTACAGGTACATAGAGAAACACACCATCAATACATGTAACCACAGGAATCCCAAAAAGGACTGCAAAACCCTGGTCTTCCTTAGCCAAAAATTGTAGAGATACAGTGAAATAATACAATGATAGGTTCTCCCTCAAGAGTCCAACCTTCCAACCTTCCAACCTATGAAAATGACTAAGAAAATACATAATATAGGCAAGCTAACACCTTTCCTTGCCTCTAGGGGTCGAGCTCACTATCCTAGGAGCTGTTTCAACCACTTCTAAACTAAGCACTGAAAACTAGGCAGTCAAAACAACTTGCCTCTATAAGATAGGAAACCAATTCAGTCATTTAATTTTCACCTTTTTATGAATGAATCTTCTAGAAAAGGTACACAAGAGTAAAAGTGTCATAAAAGTACATTAATTACATCAAATAGGATAATAATCCACCCCAAAAAGTCAAACATGGTCAAATCTGCATTTTTCTGAGCTGTACAGTGAAATTTTGAGAAAATTCCCTGACGGGTCACGCACCTCTGCCTGACGGGTCACGCGCATTTGGGACCACTTTTGGGGCACTTCCAGGTGTCCAAATGAAGCAAGAGTAGGCTTGTTGGAAAGGTCTATGAGTCTAATGTCCAACCCAACTAGAATTTTTGAATTTGGTGGTCATTTGCCCCTCCAAAATTGCAATCTCCCAAGACTGCTTTCTGTGTCTCAAAAAAGTGACAGAAAGTCATTTTTTGCTTGTTTTTTGACTTTCTGGAGAACCAAAACTTCGCCAAATCTCTATTCCTTTGATGAGCATGTGTAACTTTGCATGAAAAATCTGGAAATGCTGAGTTTTTTCAAAATGGAGTTTCCGGGATGAAGGGTCTCACGGGGGGTGAGACCCGTTAATGGAGAAAACCTGTAAATTGCCTAAAAAAACCAAAATTTACCAAAAATGCTCAAAATTTCTTGGGATTTGTGCTGGGGTTGAGTCATTTAGCACCATGCTCATTCAAGGAAGCCTCAGCCAAGATGTGGAGGGGATCGGGCCTTTTTCTCCGTTTTAGTGCCTTGGCCAACCTCCTTGGATCTAGCGAATGTAATTTTGACATTTCTCTAAAACCATGACACCTGTGTAAAACGTGAAGGAGGTTTTTTTTCCTTGGCATGTTGTGGACAAAAACCTCTCTCAGTTTTGCAAAATTCATCTTTGATTTCTCTGAAACATCATTTGAGTGAAACTTATCCTGATGTGTGAAACAAGGAATTTTGTCGAAATGAAGCGAAATGAAGGGGATAAGGGGCTTCTAAATTCTTGATAAAATTTTTGGAAGTAGGGAGGGATGTTAGGAAGCAGGGGAAAGTGGAATCTCAGAGATCGAGTGAGGGGAAGGGGTCTAAAAGGGCAAAACACAGGCCCAACCTAGAAAATTGCCAGGTTGTAGCAAGAAACTAGGGTTTGCGCGAAAATGAGGAATTTGGGGAATCTCAGTGATGGGAATCATTTGGTAAGGTACTTTAAGGATAGGGGAAGGTGTATGAACATCAGGAAACAAGTTTTGCCTATGATTTGATCGTCCAAGA
>APFE031455296.1:3068-16626 GCA_000404065.3 Pinus taeda
CCTGTTCCATTAGTTCTAACTCAAAAACTAGCTCTAATACCACTTATGATGGCCTCCCGCCGATTCAAAATATCTGCTGGGTTGATAGGACTTGTGTCCTTGGTGAATTTATGGTTGACTTAAATCGCTGTACGTTTTCTCGGTAAAAGGTATTAGGGTTATTCCCGGATCCGTCGGTTAACCACTTCACACCTGCCGGTGCTCTCTTATACGACCTCGACCTTTTGTCAGCTGTCATCCCGCTCTTTTGGTCATTTGCACTTTTTTTCACTGTGAGCGCTATTCTTCTCTGCGGGAGCTCTGCTACCTCCGCTATCCTGGTCCCTGTGCTGATACTATGGTTGTTCTCGACCCTTTAACACCCTCGAGATAGTGTTTCAAGGGTTATGGAGGCGATTCTTCTCGGTAAAGAGTTTGTATTTTTGTTACAGGTTTGTTATTTCGATTTTCACTGGTTAATTGTCGCCTCTGTTCGATTAACTGACTGAACTTGCACTATGACAGGGTTCCTCCAGGCTCACACTCTTCGACTCGCTGCAAAGGTAATTTCTCACTCTGGTTATATTTCCTTATCCCTTATTTATCCGACCCTAACGCATTCGTTCCGGGTCTTCAGGTTATGGAGTTTGTTTGTCTTTCGTTTCCTATCCTCTCAGCTACAGGTAAGCTTTGTACTTTTTTTCCCTCTCTTGTTGGTTGTTTTCGTAACACTGGCTTATGCCTGTAAATATTCTAACAGGCTTTCATTTTTGTTGCAGGTGGTCTGATGCTGCCGGCCTCTGGAGCTCGATGCTTTCCACGCTTCTACCAATCCCTTACATCCTCCAGCGCTCCTTCCGGGTAGGGTCCTTCCAGTTAGATAGACTTTGTTCTTTAGGGTTCTGAGATTAGTTGTAATGCTCGACTTGTCACCTGAGCGGTTGATTAGTTGGGTTTCTCTTTGGTTCTGTGTAACCCTCGTGGGTTCTGTGGGTTGGTCCTTTACTGTGAATATTTTGCATGTAAATATTATGGTTCTGCTGTCGAACTCTGTTTCTGGAAATGGGTTTTTGATAAGTTCGAACCCTCGGCCTGCAAGTAGGTTTTTGATTGATTTTTCAATTGGGTGTTCGGCTCGTTCGACCCCTCGCCTGTAATCTTGTTATTTATTTAATATAAACCCTCTTTCGTAAGGGTTCCGTTGGGTAATCCCTTGCCCTGAACGATTTCTTTGATGCTGTCTGGTCGTGTTGTCCTCTTGCTCGAAAACTTGGTTTCGGGACTCTGTTTCGAATGGGATCTTTGTTTCGAAGGCCGTGAATGCCTAGACTGTATCTTTGCTTTATTTATAATAATGATTGAAATGCTACAGATTGTTTGTTTTCCTTCCGACAGTTATGTAAAGCAAAAATAGTTGGGTTTGCATGGATTACCTGAAAGATTGTTTACATTCTTGAAATCTCGTTCTTCTTTAACTGGCCGTGATGCAATTGGAAACGCTTGTTCTCCTTTGTGAATGTTTAGCTATCTCGTCATTCACGTACTCTCGTCCTCGGACTCAATAAGTTAGACAGCGCCTGCTCTTTTTGTGGATGTCTCCCGTCTTACTGTTCGAACGCAATCGTTACACAGTATTTGTATATTTATGCCTGAAAATTTAGTCTACACAGTGGCTGTAAATTGATGAATGAAATTCTGTCTACACAGTGATTGTAAATCGATGCATGAAATTTTGTCTACACAGTGATTGTAAATCGATGCATGAAATTTTGTCTACACAGTGGTGATTTTTGATACAGAGTATAAAAAATAATGATTTTTCTGAAATGACTGTCACTTTCTTTTTCTGTTTGAGGAATCTTTTACAATGATTATCTTTCGGCTTTTAAAACTCCTGAAACACTACAGTTCTGTTCAAGAACTACCCCAACAGATTGGTAACTGTCTGTCAGTTTCTAACTGCCCTAACTAATATAATTTGTAAAGGAACTAGTTAACTAATAAAATGAACTAATTAACTGACAACCTAATTTTGCTGTTCATAATTTCTATTTGAAACAGAAACGATTTATGAATCCAATCGACCTGGTCCTAGTGTCTTATGACAAAATAAAATAAATAAAACAACGTGAAATAACTGACAAGCCTACACCTGTCCAGCTATGCATAAATGAATGTATGTTCTGGTCTCTCCCTGAGACTGTCAACCTCCTTCTGTCTCCTTAGAGCTAGATGCTCCTGCATCAAGGATGCATCAAACAATGGACATAAGGTGATCACTCTCATCTGTTTGATGAAGTTGAGCCCGATCAGACTGTCAATGGGACAACCATACCAAGACTGTGTTGGACAGCTGGTGAGCATTTGGAAGGGTCTAGTAGTCTGCTCCCACCAACCCTCGGGGTGGGAATCCATGGCTTATATGTTAGTACTTTGAAATAATTAGACTTTATTTAAATGTAATATGTATACCATAATGACAATAAAACCAAATGTGCTTTGTTACGTGTAACATGTACTAGGTAAGTATCAAACAATGAATCACATGTATCCTTATGGTAATATGTACATTAATGCTTTAAGGATGAGTAAATTTTTATATCTGACTATGTTTATCATTGCACTATGGTAATTATGTTTTTATTTAGAGTTATGACAAGTGGTATCAGAGCACTCAGGTTACAAAGATGAGACCTCTATAAATAAATGATTAACAGTATTTGTGATATGCATAGAGAGAGAAAAAGAATGAAGATAACTGGCATGAGGAGGAATGGAATTACACCCCATAGATCCATGACAGGAGCAGGATCGACAACTTTTCATGAAGCCAATCCTGAGGTATGGGTACAGTTGGGGGAAGAACCACACAATATGAACACTACAATCTTTGAAAGGTCTGGATGTTTAAATTTTTACAGAAGAGTTTAGGAAGCAAGTATTGGCATTGAATATTAATTTATATTCACTAGAAATTTTGATGAAATATATTGGTGCTTTACATAGTTATATTCATCACTGATTATTATTTTCTTATCACATTAATATAGATGACGCAAGTGTGAAATCAATTCATCTTGAAAAAGGAAGGAAATCTCTCTTTCACTCATTGCAGGAAATATGGGTGTGATGAGGGGCACTGATGGAAGCTACATCTTCATTTAGATTGTAATAAGTATGGTCACAAAGGGAGGTAGAAAAATGTTACTACAGTGCAACATAGCTTGGATTTTGATTCTAGTGTTGAGATGAAGATCTCAGTTGTTGGGTTTGTAGGTGTTGGACCAAAGATGGGCAAAGAATCAACGAATTCATGGATCAAAGAGCTCGAGGAAATCAACTAGATAATTCAAGCAAAGATTACTGAGTTGAGGATATTTCTTCAATTACAAGCTAGAGAGAATGCCTTGGTAAAGTTGTAGTGTAATGAAGGTGACACCATCCTCACCCACTCCAAAAATATATAAATAGGGTAAACAATAAGAATGATTCTTCAGTTTCACGTTCTTATTATGATGATGATTTTGGTTCTTTTGGAAGGCACACTATAAGCATTGGTTCGAAGCTAATGAAGAATATGGGATATGAAAAAAAGGGCCTAGGAGTTAACATCCAGGGCATTGTGAATCTCATCTAAGTGGTGGAACTACCTTGATAAACTATACTAGGATATTTCAGAAAGGAATATGGAATAGTCTCCAAGTCCACTAAAGATTAAAGTTCAAATACCATCAATGAAAGAGACTCCAAAGCCACAAAAGCAAGATAATATTCAGGAAACGATTATGAATCAGTGTCAAATGTTTAGAGCGCATCACCCTAGTCCAATAATAGGGATTGTAATTCATTTCCAAATGGAGGTGAGCATTTCATAGGATGAGCTAAGTCAAGTTTCCTTCACTGGAACTACACCAAAGACAACCATTCAAGGAAGGTTATGTGTACTAAGAAGGAGACACAACATAAATACTCCTCTCCGCATCAAGAGAAAAAGAAGGTCAAGAAAGTCCGGATGAAGAAAAACCATTGCAACTATTGTAACATAGGAGGAAACCAGAGAGCTATATGTTTGAAGCTCCCTCTAGAGCTACATCCAACGAAGGACAAAAAATAACTTGTGAAGGAAGCAACCAATGAAGCTGTATATGATGAAAGAAAACTACAGGAAGAAAGTCCATTAGCTTAGATAGGTAAGAGATGGGCAACACTTTTAAGTATTTAATCATGACCACCATTGTAAATCGCATGTTTATTTTTAGAGGCCCTATAGATGGGAAAACACTTGTAAAAGTGATGAAGTGTATAACATCACTTGAATGTGCAAGATAGTGATATTTTTGGCCTTTTGTTGGATAGAAAAGGTTATGCATTTTGTTGTAAATCATAGAAAACATGTATGCTCTCTATATGTAACTTTTGGTGACCAAAAGTCCTTGATTAGAGAATATTGGTCCAAGACGATCCAAAAAGACACAAAATTCAAAGTTTATAATCTCGGTAAAACCAACACCAAGTTGTATATCTTGCCAAGAAGATTCCAATGACATGAACACCCCCTCAATTTGATTCTATATGAGGAAAATATGCTCATATGAATTTTGGCACAAACAGAAAAAATGATGTTCAAGTGGGACCCATAGGGTGCCATGTCACACTCCCATAGGCCACTACATGGTGGCCTAGTTCACAAGCCAAATGAGGTTAACATGGCAAGCTCCAAAGTAGAGACATGACAAGGGAGCATAGGTTTTGTAGTGATTGGAGTCCCGTTATGTGGCATAATCAGATGGTGCTATGTGTCACCCCCGAAATTAGTCAAAATTTGTTTGAGGACCCAATTGGGAGTAGCGCACTAAATTTGAACCCATGACCTCCATGTTTGCAAAGCCAACACCCTAAAAATATGCCATAGGTTGCATTTGCAATATATTACATGTGGACTTATATTTAAAACTTTTTATTTGTCACAAAATAAAATAAGGCTAGGGGCCTGCAGGTTTGACCCCAGGACCCCCGCTAACCAAATGAATTATTAATAGTGCGTCAATATGAATATTATAATGGTTATAACCACATGCCATATTTATAAAATATGGTATATAACTCATATGTCATCAAATAGTTTGGCTAGACTTTGGTTATAACCAAAGTACTATATACAATATGGTTTACACCCACCATATATATAGTTAAAACAATGTACCCTATTTGTAATATGCGCCATATCATATATATCATATGGTCTGAAACAATACTATATATTTATACACCATTTTATATGCAACACCAACAAGAATTCATTTGTAAGTTCACCCAATGCATGTATTTAAACCAATGAAAATTGATCCAGTCATTGAGAAGTCCACAAAGGAGAGAGATAGGGGTGGTCGGACAATGAAACTCAGGACACATGTCAAGAGGATAATAGTGCCCAGGTGGGCATATAAATTGAGAAAGATTCCTAGAGCATATCCTAGGGAATATTGTACATGAATATTTCTAGAATATTCTAAACTGTTGTGGCAGATTGAAGATTCCCTAAGGGGTCTAAAGGTGAAGGTGTATAACCATATGAATTTTATAGTCATTTTTCATAAAATTTCACTGGGAATCCATTAGTGTAGTTAGAATTGGGATTTGAGCAACTAATTTTTGGACCATCCCCAAATTTGAGGCATTTCTATGTATTTTCCATTATTTTGCTAAGATAATAAAGAGGCCTCTCTACTGTGAGGCCAGACCTAGAGACATAACTCACACATTATGAGTGAAGTCCATTCAAAAATCTTGTTGCATTGTCTATATTTCCTTCTTTTTGTGTTGCTTCTTCATGAATGTTTCATTTATGGTATTTTCATTCTCTTCAAGTAATTTTGTTTAACATCATCGAAGAAAATATCCCAAATCAAGCTCACACGAATGTTTATAAAAGTTGAAACAAGCTAGTCCTTATTCCATATGGCTTGTTTAACTTTCATGAACATCAATATAGCCTAAAGTTTGACTAAGGATGACATTTGATTGGAAAATTTATTATCATGAGTCAATCTGCCCATGAAATATAGTTAAAATTTTATTTTACCTATCAATTATCTTCATTAAAATTGTCAAACTAGGTATTAAACTTGTAAAAACCATGAAATTTAATTGCTAGTTTGATTTTATGATTTCTACAACATTGAATACAAATACTCCATATGATGATGTCTTATTCAACTTTTCCATTGATTCGTTTAGCATAAATTTGATATGAAATCAAAATTACATATAAAATTACAATTTTAAACAGTGGAAAATATAATTTTCTCAATCAATAATTATAACATAAAATTTGAATAATAAATACTTAATTTTTTTAATTATATTTATATTTATTATATATATATATATTATTATATTTATATATATATATATATATATATATGTTTGCTAAAATATTATAAACAAATTTGTGAGTTAAAGGTTTAAAGAAGATGAGAATTATTAATTCATTTTACTTGTTGATATTTAAGTTGCCATTCAATCCTTTTATAGATTTCTCAATAATATGTTTTTTTTTATTATTTTCTTAATGTAATGAAAATAATTAGAATTGTAAATATTAATTAATGATACTGTATATTTTGGGTATATTAAAGCTTTATTAGGATGTTGAATTCATTTATGTATTCCAAGGTGTAATTTAAGGAATATAAAATTGCAATTTCGTTAATCTTTTTATAATTGGATCATATTGATGATTGTTGGAAAAGATACAAAAAAATATAAGTTTATACTTTTTTGTTATTTTCTAGTTTTTGAAAATGGATAAACATATATGTCAGAATATTTTTGGTCCATTTTCAGGTTTGAAAATAGAAGCATGAATGACATAGTGACTAAAGGGTAGGTTTTTGCTTCATTTTCTATAGTGGCCCATTGTCACAATAGATAGACGGTGTGATAGGGGATGACTACTAGGAGAATCTAAAGGAGGCCTTCTACATTTTCAACAAGAATGACAATAATTTTATCTATGTTGAAGAGTTGAACAACATCATGTGCACCTATCGGACATAATTCACCTTAAAATCCACAAAAGGGTAGTAGTAGTAGAAAACATCTCAAATACATCGATACCTAAATACATGTTAATTCAATCGTCAGGTTCCCTACACCACAACAAAGCACCTAAGTGTGGCAGATTCTTAGATTTAGCTCATGAGGTTTTGAGTTGAAGTTTTGTGGTTATATATTGATATCCCAACTCTTGTGAGGTTAGATATTGAGACCTCCTATTGTTGAGGTTTCTTTCCTTTTGTGCAATAGGTTTAGAGTTCTAGTTCTCTAGTTTCTTTTTCCTATCAATGGAGGTGGGGGTGTTGTCAAAAATTGGGTTGGTGGGTTTGGAAGTGATGGGTTAGGACCTAGCACTCAATCTTATGTAGGCAGGGTTCCTGATCTCCATCTATTATTACACAACAAGTCATATGGAAAAAACCATAAAGCACTACTGAGATGAAGGTGACATGTCCTTAATTGGACACTATTATTCCAAGAAATTTATGCTTTTCATCAAGAAGTCGTGGTTCATCATCATCCTTTTCAATTTTTGAGATCTAACAGACTAGACAATCTCCACACTATTTGACTACATGGAACCTAAAGATTGTATTGTCAATGATATGAATGAGTGGTATGAGAACATAGAGTGGATGGAATGTAGGTGGCTAAAAAGGGCTTGTTGTATTTGTAAATGGGGATATTTGGTAGCTAAGATGGGGCTTACCATATCCCATCACTAATGCCTAGTGGTACCACATGAGAGATAGATTTGTATGCAAAATGTGGAAATGTAGAGATTGCATGTGCATTGTTTGAAAAAATACCTAAATGAGATTATATTTCTTGGATAGTTATGATTGTAAGGTATTTGTAGGATGGTTTGGAGGAGGAGGAATCAAAGCTTTTCGAACAAATACAAGTATAGGTGTTAAGGACAATCTTGAAGGTGTATGCTACCATTATTTTACCTTGTCCCAACCTCGTAGATATGGAGTAGGGCATAGTTATACATAGAGAATTGATTACAATTGGATTTCAATATATATGTTTGTGCAGGGTGCTCTTGTAGGCACATCTAAGTCAGGATTCCATGGATGTTTAATCACAAGAGAGTGCAGGGCTCCATCATTGAACCATGTCTACCAAGATTTATTTTTGGGAAAACCCTTTTCACCTCTTTTCATTATCAAAATGGTTTGATTGGTGTTTTTTTAAAGCTTAAGACAATTTAGGTAACTATAAATGGAACATGACACCCATGGAATATATGGAATTTTAAAAAGGGAAAAGAAGGAAGGTGATAACAATGCAACCCACTATAATTTAAGGAAAAAAAACTTTATTTTCTGGCACATATACTCTGCACTTTTTTCTTTGTTCGCTTTCCCCATTTTGTGAGGTATACTATATTTCCTTTAATACAAAATTTTATTTTATTGTTATTATAAAAAAATTATGAAATTATATATGATTTAAGTAAGAAGGATAATATTAAACTACAATGTATGTTTACTTATCAGTAATGTAAGATCAAACTTGACATATTATTTATTTCTTCAATTTTTAATGCTTTTGTCACTCACAACAACATTTGGTCCAAAAGATACTTATAACATTTGTGTTTTTTTTGAAGTTGATCACTATGGTTTGTCACTTACTAATTGCAAATACAGTGAAATGTCCCTTTGGTCCTTTCTCTAAACTCCTCTCATCCCTTTGTTCAATCCTTAATGAATTAATCTCCTATCTTTAGGCTCCTTCTCATCTGGCAACTTGAAGCATGGGATTGACTCCCTCTTTTGACTTCTCCAAAGGATTATCTGGTTCCTAGACTCCTAGATGTGAACACGCTCCAAATGTTTCAAGTGCACTTCCTATCCCAATGGTTCTTATTATTTCCTTGCAAGATGTGGTGATAAACTTGGGCCTTAGTGGAAGTGAGATCCCATGCCCCACATGGTTTATAAAATTCCAAATCCATCCAATCAATTTTAAAGGATGCAATAAAGTAGTTGAATTTCTACAAAGATAATTAGCTTATATGAAATTATAATGACTTCTAGCTAAAACTTGTAGAGACCAAGGGATTACTTGCCTCACTTTACAGGATATACACACATCCACGTAGACAAGGAATTCAATAATTACTTTCTTACAAGACATTAAAGATTACACCAATGCACAAAAGTTGGAATATAAATAAGTTACTTTCACTACAAAGCATATTTTGAAATAAGACACAATTCCACTTAACCTAACAAGATTTCAATAGTTAGGAATTCAAGAAAAAATGATCGAGAACCTACAACCTAGGATGGAGCGATGGAAACAAATCATTTGATAAGTAAGGGTAATTCAACATCCACATAGTCATCTACCTCTTAAACAAGCTCATTGGTGCACTACCATTATATCATGGAACTTTCTCATGAAATAAGAATCATAATATTTCCTCTCCCCCTCTAGATTGAGATTCCCCTTTATTGGAAACGATGCCAAAAACCTCTCTCCATGTAAATATATATATATATAATAATATATATATTATATATATTATATTATATATATAATATATATATATAATCACCTCCTAAGCATCAATGAGTTAGGCTAAGCCAATAAAGAAAGAAGAAGTAGCACAAGGGATCTTAGAATCCTGAGTAATACCCCTAGATAAAAGTGATCAATGTTAGGAGAAAGGTGAGAAACAAGAACCTATTACAACTATTTGTAATCCTCTTGAGGAATGGGAAATAATTATTTAGAAGAAAAAGTGCATTTCACCCTAGTATTGAGTAATGATAAGGAATGTAACACCCAAATTTTGAACCCTTATTGTAAATATAATTATTACATGTATTATTGAGAGATTTAGGATCTATCTTTTTTGAAGACTTTAAACAATGTAGTTTTTTTTACTATCAATAAAGAAATACCAATAACTAATTAGATAGGTGGAGTTCCTATAGTGCATATGATGCCATCGGAGGGAACTAGTAAGAGGAATAGGAAAAATTATTTTGTGATGAAATTCCCTTTCCTAACATTTTATTTCTAGGGTGAAATTAAAATTCTAGTATTTCCAATTTTCTCATGAAGTCAATCATTGAGAAAGTTTCCATTTGAACTTCCAACTTCCCATAATTATGAGAGGTAGTGGAATTGCACCCGAGTATCCCTCATAGGTATGGGAAATTACCTAGATGGGAACATCTGATCTAGGATACAAAATTTGCAATTATAACCCATAAAATAACATGTTCAAAACTGAGCATGTAGTGAATTCACAAGCAAGAGTGTGGGATGCACATAAATGAATATAGGGGTGACTCTTTTAGAGAAATTGTGCCCATCAATATTTTTGTTGGTTGCATGGTGGTTGGGAAATTATTTATGAATCCAAGATGAAATATCCTCAATTGACACCGATTAAATCATTATATTTTTTCTCATCCATATCAATGCTTTTATAGTGGAAAAAGGTGGATGAATTTACTCACAAGACTAGTTTTATGGGCGGGACCCAGTGTGGAAAACTGGGGTCTAAAACCTTCCAAGAGCATTTTGAGGCATACAACGATGTTTTTTGGGGGTAAAACGTTTTCGCTATTGTGTGAAATTTTATTTCTTTTTCTCAACATTGGGAAGCTTCCAAAAATGTAAGAATTACCTCAATTAGATTACGTATGCAAATGTTATGCCACTCAGAAGTTGACTTTCTTTTTTTTGCCACCATAATTCGAGAGGATTCCACCTTAATCCCCATTACTCATGGAGATGGGATTGTGTTACAAAAATTTTTGTCACTGTCCTTGTACTCCCCATTCGTTGATTCTGGAGGACCTCTACAGTGAACTCCGCATGCTTTGCCTTCATGAAGAAACTCCCATTATGTCCCTCTTCATGAGCAGATCATTTCCCTTTTGCACCATTTCCCTTGAAACTTCTGTTTTGAGACTTTTGTGCAGAGATTAGCATTATTCCCTGTGCCGATTGGTGTAATTGAGTTGTGTCCCAGTCGCGCTGGTCCTATTATGGAAAGTTTTTTAAATTAGAGGCGAGGATTCCAACTCTAGAAGCTTCGTAATGGAAGTCTGGTAAATGATTTGGTCGGATGGGGTCAAGGGTGACAGTTTGGGCTCATTTCCCCTAACTCAAGGGATAATTCCTTCTCCCATGAGAAGAGGATCCATTTCCCATCCATATTTCCTATATAAACCTCGCTTCTTCCCAAGAACAAACTAGTCATAGTTAGAGTGTTGGCTGAGTGTGAGTATACTATTTTGATTTGACAAGTAAGCTATTACTAGTTGTACCCATCTAGTTGTGTGAGGAGGAAGTGTGTTTGGTTTAGAGTGAAGTCTAAAGGGAAGAGCCTTTAAACTATTGTTGTTTGAAGCCATCATGGAATGCTAGCAGAAGTGTGTGGAAACTCGGTCTTGTTAGAGGAATACTATGACGTCAAGATAAATGTTTGTAATATCTCTTTAATATTAATAACTATCCATTGATTTCCTACATGTTTTTTAATATTACATATTTGTGTCTTGATGCTTCTTAACTCATTAAGTAGGTTGAATTGCAATTTGTCTATTATTATGTTTGTGTGCTGTTGTTTTTTACTTGTTTTAGGAGCTTGAAGAAGGAAGCGAGAGATTGCTGGAGGGAGCAAGCAAGGACATCATCAAGCAGGATAATCAATCAAGAGGTAGGTCTTCTTGATTGATTCTAACCTAAGGAAATCTTCCATAGAATGTATCTGTTGTGGCTAGACCCATTATTGAGCTAGAGGAGTTTGTTCGTGTTCGCACTTATAATTTTACTTCACCACAAATTAGCAACTTTGCTGGGGAGATCCCATCTTTTCTTTGTTTTGGATTTCATGATTTTGTGATCACTTTTCTAGTTTCACGTTTTCCCTTTGGTTCTGTTTCTTTTCTCCTGCTTACTGCCCTGAGTCCAAAATTCATAGTAGTAGATTTGGTCCCTGTTTTGAATTTTTTTTCTTTAGTTACCTCAGCTAGCACGCTTAAGCCGTTGATAGTCGCACCAACCAGTGCAAATTGCTAAAGAATAGTCACGTCGACCAGCCTCTGGCACTTGTTGTCAGTTAGGCAGTCATGCTGATGCCTATAAGTGAATATTAGGGCTTGACCCCAATCTTGGCCAGTGTGTTATCCTCTTGTGTTTTTGATCCTGTAAGCCTATTTTTACTATGTTTCTCCCTGCCTAGAGAGCTACATTTAGATTGTTTGTGGTTTAGCTCACTCTCTGATGTGTTAAGTCTGGTACTATGTGAAGTTCTTTTTTGTTTTTTCTTTGAATCCCTCGATCAACACTAGTTGTTAGTTAGGCAGTCATGCCAATCAGGCCATTAGCACTAGTTGTAATACTGGTTAGTCATGCCAGTCATGCCGATTGGCACTAGTTGTAGAACTATTTAGTCGCGCCAACCTCAGGGGTAAGAAAAAATTAGGTTTTCTCCCATTCTAGGGCTAGTGTGTCTTTACCCTTAGACTCTCTTCTTCCTCCCAGAAGTGACTAGGGTGATTTGTTTTCAATTGAATCAGTAAAAGTGTCTCATTTGTTCTCTTATTTCAAGAGTCTCTTTTCTCTTTCCAAGTGTATATTACATTTCTTTGTTTTTTGATTGAAGCATTTATGTTTTTGGTTTGTTAGATTGAGGGAAGAAGTTTCTTTTAGTTTCATTTATAATGCTTTGGATTTGATTGATTCTTGTTTTTTTGAAATTGTGAAAATTCTCATTTAAAGTGCTTTATGTGAAAGATTCGTTTTGCATTTTATCAAAGGGAGAACATCATTCTAGTTTACTTAAGCAAAAATATTGCATTAGTAGTGTTATTTAGAAGCTATAATTGCATCATCATAAGCATTGGAAATGAAATGAAACTTCTATTGTTGTTAAGGGAAGATTAAGTGCATTTAAGACATGTATTAGAGAAAGATTTCATTCTTTGATTGTTTCATTGATTTTGTGTTCCCTATCTCTCAATTAGTGTTAACTTACATCGAACACAGATCTCTTTTCTCATATAGTTGCATATAGGAGTTTTGTCAAATGATAGTGGTAGGGCCTTGTAATTGAAAACTAATTGAAGATCAACCATTAAAATCTATTGAATCAACCTAAGTAAACATTGAAACTGTTGGGTTGTGTTATATTCTTTCCACGACTAACCTACGTAGTGAACCGGGGGGTTAGAGGGGGGGCGGAGCCCCCCTCTACGGGGTTCGGGGCAGCGCCCCGAGACTTTTTTTTTTTGACCCTATATTAGGTTGGGCGAACCTACCTATGGTTTTACGGTCCATGGTTTTGGACGCGACTGGTTTCGGTCCATGGTATTGGATGCTTCGGCATGTATAAATATGTATTGTAACATTGAAAGGAATATAATGAAAAATCAAGCTGGTAGTCTCGGTTTTGAGATCCAGTGGGAAATCTCTGTGTATATGTGTTTTATGGGTTATGCTCTCGCATTTTTATTTTCTTGTGATTTAGAATTCGTATGCAGGT
>APFE031455296.1:21233-47129 GCA_000404065.3 Pinus taeda
CTCGGTTTTGAGATCCAGTGGGAAATCTCTGTGTATATGTGTTTTATGGGTTATGCTCTCGCATTTTTATTTTCTTGTGATTTAGAATTCGTATGCAGGTAATTTCTGTACGGGGTTAAAACCTACAGAAACTTAACACTCACATTTAGTCGTCTAGGCTAGAGACATGTTCCAGCGTCTTTAAACCTAGCAGATGTCATTCTATCCGGCATTAGACAACACTAGTACAGACTTGTGCTCCCCATACCATCGTGTATATAAAGGGAGACCCCACTAGGTTTGTGATCCTTTATCTGCTGGAAGCTGAGTCTGCGGCCTTGTAAATGTGATACATTGAACACAGCATTTGGGGAGATTTCCTGCCCGTACTTCTTGGTTCACCTAGAGGTATTCTGTAGTTCGCGATTACCTATTAATCCTTCATGCCTAGAGTACCCTGAGTAGTCATTTGATCTTTTTGACTCATGAAACTTAAAAGGTCATTCGAGCGCTTGTCCTTTCGAGCTCGTTTCCAATCGAAAGTAATAGAGTCACCTTTCATCCTTTTCTTGACTCTTAAAATATGAAAAGGCAAAGTTTTGTTTTAGTATCTTAAATTAACTACCCATGAAATATTCCTAGTTAAAGTTATCTTTCTTAGTGATTCTTTAGGGTCGAT
Source organism: Pinus taeda (assembly GCA_000404065.3). Classification (NCBI taxonomy): domain Eukaryota; kingdom Viridiplantae; phylum Streptophyta; class Pinopsida; order Pinales; family Pinaceae; genus Pinus; species Pinus taeda. Next base: position 21,892 of record APFE031455296.1, read on the forward strand.
TCTAATGGCAACATTTCCAGACTCTACCAGTCAAGGATTCCCCTAGGATGGGAATCTTGGTCCTTTTCCTTCTTTTGGAAATGTTGGTGGTCCTTATATGGCAACGTTGTCCCTCCCTGGGTTAGCCATTGGTTTACCTGTCCGGTTATTTTTGACTTCGGTGATCCTGAGTGTCCCAACTCGTACCCCACCATCTCCTTCATTTGAATCACATGACGTTGATTCTAAGGTTGACCTCTCACCTTCTTCCCCTATTTCTTCATTTTCCTCTTCTACTTTGCCTAGTGAAAGTTTCAAATCCAGTAACCAGGTGGCCAAGAAGAAGAAGAAGATGAAGAAGCAGAAGTTAGATAAAAGGAATGTCAACAATGCAGATGTTACTCCAAATGCACCTCCTGTAGACAAACCTTCTGATCCTCCACGGAAGGTCAGATGCCCTTGTAAGTTGTGTAAGGGTGACCATCTCTTTCGAGACTTCTTCGCATTCCTAGAGTCTTAGAGGTATGGTCTCAAAACCTAAACCGACCATCCCGTCAACCTCTGGAGATCATGTCGATATTACACCTTAAAATAAAGATGATAAGAAGAAGGGAAAGATTAGATTCCCCTGTAGGTTATGTGAAGGAGAGCATCTTCTTCACCTTTGTCCTCTTATGGATAAAGATTCCAAATTTTTGGAAAACCTTGCAGTTGCTGAATCCCAATTTCCTGTTGGTTATTGAAGGCTTTCTTCTGACCATCTCTTAGTTGGTAAAGAGATTGACTTGAATTCATCTCTTGCCGGTCCTTCTCTTCTTGAGCATGACTCTCTTGTGTCTGTTCCTGACCCACCATTGGTTGAAAAGAGTGTCAGCTTAGTTCTGCCACTAGGTGCTCACTTTGTTCTGGAAGAGAGTAGTGATCATATTTCTCATGTTCTTCTCGTCTCCTCGGATTCTAATGAATCGAAGGGTGAACCTCCTGTCACAGTTGTTTAGGAGAGTCCTTCTCGTATTCCTATACAACATGGGGGCAATCATATGATACCCCCATCAAGTAGTTCTATCGTCTCTTTTGATTAGGGTCGATTGACTTCTTTCTGCCTCCCATCTTATGTGCCTTTCTAGATCACAGTACAAGCCTATAATATGGTAGTACCTAGCACTATATTAGATGAAGGCGCATCTGTTAACATCATGTCTTCTACTACTTGGAAAGATTTGGTCTCCACACAGATTGTGCTTGTCACTCAGAATCTGTTGGCTTTCAATAGAGGAACCAGTCAACCCTTGGGTGTCCTTCTGAATTTCCCTATTACTTTGGAAGGGAAGACCATCTATATAGACATGATGGTGGTCGAAGGTCCTTTAGATTTCAATATTCTCCTTGGAAACGACTATGTTTATGTCATGGGAGCTCTTGTTTCTTCACTTTTCTGTGTGGTTTGTTTTCCGCACAAAGGGAGAATTGTGATTATTGATCAACTATCATTCATTGGTCACCAGGCACCTCCTTTGCAAACATCGTCCCCTATCAGCTCTTGTTTCCAAGAAGTACCTTCTCCGCCACAAGTGTATTATGTGGCTACATGTTTTGTCTCCGCATCTGCTGATGATCACACAGATGGTATAGTACATTATGTATTGGGGGCATTGGAACCTGATCCACCTTTAGTACCAAATGACATGTATTCCTCCCAGAGTGTGGTTCTTCCATCTAGTGAAGACCTCTTGGGAGCCATGTTTTATGGTCCATGATCAATGGTTTTGAGCATAGTTTCTTATCTCGTGTCAAGCTTGTTAAAAAATGAAACAAGGGTCTTGAGCATAGTTCCTTGTCTTGTGTCAAGCTTGTTAAACAATGAAACAAGGATCTTGAGGATAGTTCTTTTACTATGTCAACCTCATTAAAAAATGAAGCACCTCCCTTTTCCAAATCAAGTTTTTGATTACGCTCTCGTAAAATCCCAGTCGAGTCTTTCCAAGATCTCAAAAGTGAACCTAGATTTCATCCACCTAGTTGACTAAAATGAAGCTTGGGGAGCATGTACTTCGATTGAGTCATTATGCTAGGGGAATGCAAACTTATAGCAAGAATAGTTTTTCGTTTCAAGCTTGTGTAAACATGAAACATAATCCAAGCAGAGTTCTTCATGGTTCAAGCCTGTGTAAAAATAAACCCATGCCCAATTTAAATCTCATGATTGCCATTTTTATCAGCTAAATTCTGCTACATGAGCCTTGTTTGTTTTCCATTGCCACCATCTCTTTGGCCGATCATATGCTTTCACTTGGTTGTTTTTCCTGTCCTGAGGGACCGTACGGATGAGTGGTTTTGTTAGCTAGCCTCTTGACCATTACATGTTTTGAGTAGTTCTACCATTATTGGAACCAGTTGCTACCCTTTATACCACTTGTTCCTCCAGGACAAGTCACCTTTAAGCTCTTTTTTGACATGTTAAAAATGAAAAGATTGCTAAGTATTTTTCCCTTTTGACTTGTAAAATAGAATAAAATGGGGGGTTCGCTTTCAGCTCTTTTCTGACACTTTAAACGAGAAAAGATGGTTGAGCCCTTGTCATTTCGAACTCATTAATAGATGCAAAATGTCGTGTGCCCAATATAAGTTTACCCCTTTTCGGGCTGGGAGGCACTATTTACGAAAAAGTTACTCCTTGACTCAAATGGTCAAGTGGTTCTCTCAAGTGTTGTTTTCTACCTTTTCGAACTCGAGAGACACAAATGTATGAACAAGGGACCATGTGGAATTTTCTTTTACTTGTCTTTTTGAAACTCTCTAAACATGAAAAAGATACCGAGTTACACCTTTTTCGAACTTGTTAAACTATTAAACGACATCGGATTCATCGTCATGATGAAAACGAACTTCTCCTTCCTAGGGCTCGTTAAACTTACTAGGTCGGATTTGTTCGAAGGGTGAACTTATAGTTCAAGCATATGCTATCCCCTTCAAGCTTGTGATTAAAAAATAATTGGGGTACTCGCTAGAAATGGAGGGGGAAAATTTGGAAATCTATCGAGTCGTGTTAGCAACTTACTCTTGAACATGACACTCTTTGCTTCGTGTCAGGTTAGGACATCCTCCTTCACATTGTTGACCTTCTTGGGTTTGGGCCATTCATTTTTGTCTTCCATTTGATCTCTGCCATGTCATTATGAACACCAATCCCATGGATCCAAAAGCTGCCAAACTTGCAGTTGTGTCACTGATATGTTCAAGAGTTGTCCTTCTGCAGTTACACTTACCTCTGATTCTCCATATCATCCAAAATAATTTTTCATCCTGTCGTCTCACGTAAATTATGTGGGATTAATTATGGTCCTCCTTCGACCCCTTTGCTTTCCATCGACTTCAACTCATCATCCGGGAAGTTGACCGAGAGACTCCCTTCCAGTACCTTAGATCTTGCATTCCTCAATGGCAAGTTCTTTGCACTCGATGACAAGTTCACGTCATTGGATTTTGACCGAGTGATTTCATAGGTGTTCGACTTCAGTTCCTGTATTCACATTCCGTGAATTGTGCTAATAGTACCTTGACGAACATTGTCATTATTGGTCATTTCTATCGCGCTTGTTAACAATTTACATCATTGACTAGTAATAAGTGACTTTCTAGCATGTTCGACGTCAACACATGATTTCGCATGCTAGGATCTATACTTTAATTGAGTCGTGTTGGAGTGCAAGACCGTGGACTCAGATCACAAAGAGTCTAGGTTACGAAGTGATGTGACATGGTTCTAATGATACGCATCTCTCTTTCATATGGTTGGCTACGACCAGACCATGAGTTATCATATGTGATCCTTCTCATCATTGGATGGTTGTGACCATACCTCGATTTCATTATGATCCACTTTAACGGATGGCTATGCCCATACCTGGATCCATTTACATGATCATTCTCTGGATGGCTACGTACCTGCCATGATTCATGTATCATTTGACAAAGATCTCTGTTTATGTATATATATCTGTAATTTCTTACAGTTTTTTCGACGACAGACCGGTTCCCTGCACTGATTTATAAAGCATTTCATCCCTCACTCCAGCTCGACCTTCATGCTTTAGGGGGCATCTGTTACACAAAATTTTGTCACTATCCTTTTACTCCCTATTCCTTGATCCTGGAGGACCTTTATAGTGAACCCCACATGCTTTTCCTTCATGAATAAAATCTCATTATGTCCCTCTTCATTAGCAGATCATTTCCCTTTGGCACCATTTCCCCTGAAACTTCTGCTTTGCGTAGTTTACAAGGCCAGCTCTAATGACTTTTGTCTTCCCCATGTCGGTGTGTAGAGATTAACACCATTCCTCACGCCGATCAGTGTGACTGAGTTGTGTTCCAGTTGCGATGGTCCTGTTATGGAAAGTTTTTTAAATTAGAGCCGAAGCTTCCAGCTCTAGAAGCTTCGTAACGAAAGTCTGGTAAATGGTTTAGCCAGATGGGGTTGAGGATGACAGTTTGGGCTCCTTTCCCCTATAATGATGGAACTACCTCAAGGGATAAGTCCTTCTCCCATGAGAAGAGGGTCCATCTCCCATCCATATTTCCTATATAAACCTCCCTTCTTCCCAAGCACAAACTAGTCATAGTTAGAGTGTTGGCTGAGTGTGAGTATACTATTTTGGTTTGACAAGAAAGCTATTAATAGTTGTAGCCATCTAGTTGTGTGAGGGAGAAGTGTGTTTTATTTGGAGTGAAGTCTAAAGGGAAGAGCCTTTAAACTATTGTTGTTTGAAGCCATCATGGAATGCTAGCAGAAGTGTGTGGGAACCCAGTCTTGTCAAAGGAAGGTTGCGACGTCAAGACGAATGGTTGTAATATCTCTTTTATATTAATATATGCAACTATCTATTGATTTCCTACATGTTTTGTAATATTAGATATTCATGTCTTGATGCTTCTTAACTCATTAAGTAGGTTGAATTGCAATTTGTCTATTATTATATTTGTGTGCTATTGTTGTTTACTTGTTTTAGGAGCTTGAAGAAGGAAGCGAGAGATTGCTGGAGCAAGCAAGCAAGGACATCATCAAGCAGGATAAGCGACCAAGAGGAAAGCCCTCTTGATTGATTCTAACCTAAGGAAATCTTCCATAGAATGTATCTGTTGTGGCTAGAACCATTATCTGGCTAGAGGAATTCGTTCATGTCCACACTTATAATTTTACTTCACCGTAGCTAGACACATGACCATGATGAAAAAGAATCCATAATATTTCATATTTTAACTTTGGTTAGTAGTTTAGGGAGTCAACCTTAACCACTAATAGGAAATCAAGTTGTGTTTTAACTAGGTTACTAGGAGGAAAATGGGTTTCATTTTTTTGAGTGCATCTTGTTCCATACATGAGAAAAATATCGAGAAGGAATAAGGAGATAAAAAAAAATATAGGATATTTCAATTTATTATCCCATGATCCATATGCCTTGCTTCTTTGTATTTGCATCCATTTCATATTTAGAGAAAGAGAGCACAAAAGCCTCACCTCCCAACTAGGCTTTCTTCGAAAAGGGTTTCTTAGGATAAATCTTTAGTTAATTGTGGTTTGTGAATATTTTTTTCATTGTTATCTATTTTATGCATAATTATAATTTGAATTCATACAAAATAAACAACAATTCACATATACATAAATATAAAGAGAAATAAAATCTCATAGTGTAGATTTTGGATTTTTAAGTTTAATTTATTAGATCTTTTATGAAAAACTATCTAGTGGAATAACCACAACTGTCTATAGATAATATTGGTATCAAAGCATGTTTCTTTAGGTATATTGTGGAGATTTGTATGAGATTTAGTTCGGTCAATAAAAATTTGATAAAACCACATTGATGGTTGATGAATATGTAAATAACCCTCGTGATCATGTGAAGGTGATGTTTTCATGTCTAGAAGCACAAGTTGCAGATATAAACCATAATGTGAATATTCCTTTGGAATCCCTGACCAACAAGATCAAGCTATTCAAATAAGATGGGGGTTCTAACACAAAGGTTTGTTTAGAGGGGAACTCGGGATATTGGGAAGAAACTGAGAATGAGTCGAAGAAAGGGCCTGAAAGTGATCAACCTAGTTCAACTGCCATGAACCATTCACATTCCCTATCCAAAATGGAAGCGAAGGTCAATATCAAGTTTTATCAAGGTGATGTCGATGCTCTAAAACTAAATCATTGGTTGCAAAATTTTATTACAATGTTCATCATATAGAGGAAGAATAGAATATTCCATTTGCATGGTTGAAATTAGAGGGTCGTGCCCTAACCTAGTGGGAAATCCACACGAAGGAATTAGGGTTGGAAGGAGATAATCTAGTGGCTAAGTGGGAGGACTTTAAAATGCTCACAAAGTCACAATTTTACCTTATTGGGTATGTAGAGGACTAGTAGATTCGATGGCACCACTTCAGGAAAAAAGCAAGGGTAGAGTATACAAGAGTAGAACATAGAATTTATAAATAAGACCAAATGTTGGGTATCTCCCTAGAGAACCCATACATAATCCTCAAGTATATTGGGCTTCTACACATCGATCTACGAAAAAAGTGATGTTTTTCAATCCCACATTGATGGGCAAGGCTTGTGTATAGGCACAATACCTAGAAAACATAGGCATGAAGAAAGGGAAATCAAGTGGATCAAAGAAGAAGCACTACTACGCTTCTAAGGAGGGGGAGTAGTAGCGAAAAGTGTGGAAAACTAAAAATAAAATGGCCACAATGCCAGTGAAAAAATCCTAGCAACTGCTGTAACCACCGTAACATTGACAACAATACATAGGAGAATTTTTGGAAGTTACATCTAGAGCTTAACCTAAAGAACAAAAAGTAAAATAATAACAACAATAATATGATGGCCATTGATTTGAGAAACCAGGTTCAAAGTAGCTTGGACATGGATGGGAATATCATATGTACATCCACACAAAAGGAGGTGAACTTGAGTATCCTTCAACAATAGGAAGCAAACAATAAGGCTAGGCTCTTCCATATAAAGATGTAGGTTAAAAATACAAATATTAGTGATAAATTTAACTTAGGATTGTAGTTGAATCTAATTGTAGAAGAGTTGGTTAAATAATCGGGATTGAAAGTTCATGATCATCCAATCCCATATCCATTGGGATGGGTAAACAAGGATGCAAAGATAAAGGTAACAAAATAGTGAAAAATTAGATTTTCTATCAATGCTAACTTTATTGATAAAGTAGTACTAGATGTAGTTCCCATTGATGCATGTAGAATGGTGTTTGGAATTCTATACATGTACATGTGACATGCAATCTCCATGCAAAGAGCTAACTAGTATTGGCTCATCAAGTATGTAAAATCATACACCATCAACACACACAAAGTAAAATCAAGAATTTAATCGTAAGAGCCAACCAAGCCAAGAAGTTGATCCATTCAAGTAAGGAGTTTTTTTTACTATTTTTAAGAGAAAACTAGTTTGTAGAAGAGTCAATAAGATCAAAAGAATCATTGGAGACGTGCACTAAAAAATTGAAATAGCAATTAGAAGAGTTGTTTTATCTATACAAGGATGTGTTACAGGAGCTTAAAGGGCTACCACACAAGAGGGAAGTGGAGCATGAGATCCAATTATGACCAAACTCCCTATTTCCAATTGTTAGGTTGTACAAGAAGTCTATTTTAAAATATAGTGAGGTGAAGAAACAATAGTGGTTGCTACTAGAACACGATTTCATTCGACTGATCACACCACCATGTGGGTCACCCATCATAATTGTGGCAAAGAAGGATAAGACTTGGAGAATGTGTATAAATTACAATACATTAAACAAAATTGTGCTCAAGAATAGGTGTCCCTAGCCAAAATAGATTATATACTAGTTCAGTTGTAGAAAGTGAAATAATTCAACAAGATGGACTTATAGTCTGGATATCACCAGGCTTGAATTAGAGAAGAAGATCATTGTAAGACTACCTGTTAGGTCCCTATAATACTAGTGTATTCCATCATTATTATTAGGCTACCCCCATTATTGTGATTTGTGTTCCCATGTAGTCCCTATATTGCTATTGTTGTGCTCCATAGAATCCCACTATTGCTATTATTGTGCCCTTACATTATTATTGTTATGTCAACTATGACGATATTGTGACTCCTTAGACTCCTATATATAGAAAGGAGGTGTTGTCATTTGTGTAACATGAAGGAGGTTTCCCTCTTGAAGAGGCTAATTTGAAGTTGTTGATCTATCTCTTCTTTTATTTTGTGAGCTAGTTACATAACATTTGGTATGAGAGCTTTGGATTCTAGGGTTTTGCTGCTTCAAACAAGTCATCATGGAATTTTTGCTATAACTTTTATTATATGAAGCTTTAGAAGCTGAAATTAAAACCCATTTGAGTTGAAATCCTTATAAACCTTGTGAATGAATTTCAAATCTTGTATCACTATATTATTTGGATATATGAACTAAGGAATTTAGGTATTTGGCGGGATCTAGAATTCGATCTCAAATAGGTGACCTTGGGAAAACAATCACAACTTTCTCTCTGAACATTGGATTAAAATTTCATAAAAAGTGAAAGAAATAGGACATGGATGTAGTTTGTTGGGATTTGATTTTAGGGTCGAAGGTAGAAATAGTGACACATTGCACATTGTACAAGTGCGCCCTATTGAACCAACCTATAATTAGGTCATCTTGGGAGATTGGGCATAATGATTTCTTGGAGAATCGAATTTTGATCATGTTGATGGGTTTAGAAAGAGGATTAAGAGAGCTACCACAAGGTGAAATTTCATAACTTGCAGATACAAAATTACAATGATACAACGGATTCAATATCGACCTCCTACAAAGTAAAAAACAAAGGTGTGTGGTTTTTAAAAAATTGCATAACTTTTGTTTGAAAATCAGCTTGAAGTGATTTGAAGGGCATAGTGAAGCATCTATCTATATATCTATATCTATATCTATATCTATATCTATATCTATATCTATATCTATATCTTATATATAATATATATATATATATATATAATATATATATATATAGATATATATATATATAATATATTATATATATATATATATATATATATATATATATAATATATATATATATATTTCAAAATGAATCGAGGAAACAAAATAGTGTAGAAAAACCTGTAGATTCACAAGCTCATGTAATCTACTAAAACAAGAGACAAGAATCTGCTTCTACTCTTTACATTGGAAGTCCATAAAGATTGAGAAAACAATAATCAATAGAGGAAGAGAATCAAAGGCACATAACACAATAAATATCTTGGGAAGACACAACTCAAAACCCCACTATTTGATTTGTATCAATCCAAAAAATCAAGATGAAATTACAATGCTTGTTGTCTCTAGAACAATCCCAACACTCAACAAATTCAATATCCAACTCATAAGAAATCTCAAGGCTAAAGCTTAGCCAATTCACAAGCTCTCAAAGTCTCTATTCAAATGTGTAATTCCTATGAAGGATAGCTTACATTTAAAGGGAAACAAAACCTCTAAAAATAGCGCAATCCCTCAAGGATGAGTTCATGATTGCATGCACTATCAGTGCAACTCAAAAAAATCTAAAACAAATAGTACATTTTCCTTGCACTCTAGTCTCAATTGGGTCTTTCTCAGAATCGACATGCATGAGTTTCTAATGGTGGAATCTTTTGTTAATTAGAGTAGCACTAATTAGGTCACTAATGTCCCAACTGTCTATTTACTCACTATTAGTTCATGAAACTGACTGGAACTAATTTAACTGGACATAACTCAATAAACTGAGTTAACTAATTACAACTCATTCATAATGCATCCTGAACTCCTATAAGTTAGGGATAACATATACATGTCTTCTAAAATACTTCCAATTTGAATTTCCTAAATTAATTAAGTTAATTAAACTTAATTAATTATTTTCAATTTGTTATGAGAAAATAATTCTATTTTAATTAAAATTTTATTTCAAGGACAATTGAAACTAGAATTTCTTGTTTCTATTTCTCAACACTCCCTCTCAACAAGAATGAGATTATCCACTACCTCGATCTTGTCTCTGTGAAACTTGAATTTACATCTTGGCAATGCCTTTGTCAAGATGTTACCATCTTGCTCCTCCGTGGGAATGTAATCTAACAACATGATCTGCCTCAATATACAATCTTTGAGATGATGATACCAAATATCTATATGCTTGGATCGATGATGAAAAATTGGATTTTCAGAGAGTTTGATACAACTCTTATTATCCCAATAAATCATTGTCGGATCCATCTCCTGACCAAACAAACCAACCAAGATCTTCCTCATATAGATAGCCTCACATGTTGCTTGACTTGTAGCCATGTACTCTGCCTCTGCCGAACTGAGTGCAACCGATCTTTGTTTCTTGCTGTACCAAGAAACTATAGCTGACCCAATACTAAAGATCCATCCTGATGTGCTCTTCCTATTAGATGGAATCCCCACTAAATCTGCATCGGTGAAGCCTTGAAGCTTCACTCCCTTGGTGCGTCTGTACCATAACCGAAACCGAGTAGTTCCTCTAAGGTATCTCAATACATGCTTTTCTATCTTCCAATACAACTTGGTAGGTCTAACCATCGCTTGACTAAGTTGGTTAACTGCATAACACACATATAGTCGCGTGTTCACCAAATACATGAGTGAACCGACAAGCTGCCTGTAAATAGTAGCTTCCACTATTTCTCCTAAAGTAGCATCATCCTTCCTCTAGTTACCAACTAGAGAAGTCTCCATGGGTTTACTTCTCTCCATGCAGAATCTCCTGAGTATCTCATTGGCATACTTGCCTTGATAAAGAAACAACTCCCCATCTCCCTATCATACCTCAATGCAAAGAAAGTAATGCATAAGCCCCATGTCCTTCATCTTAAACTCTCTTGCAAGGTCCTCCTTGCAATATTTAATGAGCTTCTCATCACCTGCCAGTATGAGATCATCTACATAAAGTACAATGATCAAAAGCTTACCTTCCACCTATTGAGCATTAGAAAAGGTATGTAATTGCCACTTATTTCATTATATTTTCCTTTAATTCATAACTTCTTTACATTATGAGATGGGCATATGATGAAGGATTATGATAAAGTTTAAGATATTTGTGAGTAACACAAAATGACTAATTATTACCTTTTTCTATGCAGAAAATGAAGAAAATTGAAGATCGCCATTTTAGGGGAAGAGACAAGGCAAAAACCAACTGCTCTCCCTTTGACAGGGAACCGCATCCAAACGAGGCAATCCAGATCGGAGCGCATGAGCCAGGAAAAGGAAGAAGAAACGCCATATGTACGCAAGAGGTCGAAGAGATAACTGAAGGATAATGATATGGCGAATCCCTCAGGATCCTTTGATCTTGAGGGATCACTACCTTAAGAATATATGTATCTTTGGTATTTCCACCTCGCCACTATAAAAAGGGACAGTGTTGCTAGCCCAGGGGGCAGATTATTGTTGTTTTATAAGATTTGTTGTTGTAAACTAAACTTTGATCATCGACTCTCTTTAAAGAGCGATTACTGTAACTCTGTTTTCATGATCAATACATAAACTTTGTTGCTGTTCCATCTCTGATTCTTGAGTAACTGTAGCAGTGCGTCCCTGGTGGCTAAGGGCCCGACCCTGGTGGATCACTTGCTTTCTATACCATTATTATCCAATTCCAAGTCATTTGTGGTTTGATTTCTTTTACTTTCTTCATTCAGTAATCTGTTGTTCCTTGTCATTTCATTTACTGGCTCTGTTATCTTTAATTCGTATTTGAATAGTAAGTTTATCATTTGCAACTGAAATGTTATGCTGTTCATTCTGAAATCAAATCACATTGTTGTTCCCTTACACATTGACATTATTGTGTAACATTGTTGTTCCTTTACAGATTGCCATTACTATTCATTTAAAGAATAACATTGTTGTTCATTAACAGATTGGTATTGTTGTTTATTTAGCTACAATTTACCTCTATCTGTGATTGTTGTTCATTTGGATTACCATTCCATTACAACTACAATTGTTGTTCCTTTATAACAGTGGTTAATATTTATTATGCTAAACTCAGAATCACTGATTCCATCATTATAGATTCACTGTGTTTTGACATTTGATTTAGTTTGCTGTATGTTTACATTTGATTTAATTCGCTGTTCAATATTTCGTAGACTTACTTAAGCTTGTTGTTCCATTCTTGGCTTGTTTTTCAAATCATTTCCTAGTTAAAGACTGCTGCTCAATTCCTTTAGATTACGATTGCTGCCTAATTCATTCATGTAAGTTAAAGCTTTGATGTTCGATCTTTTTAATAGATTAGTTGCTGTTCCCTTTTCTGTTAATTGAATTATCATTTCCAGTAATTGCTTTGGTGTGAACATAATGATCTGCAACTGTAGTGAACATGGACTATTGTTGTCTGGTTCCCAGATTGGAGATCTTCTCTTTGATTGCTTTTCATTTGCATCATTTTACAAAGGAAAGAGTTATCGTTACTCATCCTTGACTGATGAGTGTTGTAGTTTCTTAAATAAATGATTTAGCTACAAATCATTTCAATTTCTTACCATTACATTTAGCGTTTGTTTCCAGCATTTATTTACTTTTGTAAAAGCACTATACTACTAGCATTAGTCTTGACAAGTGACTGCCTCAGAATGAGTACACTCTTGAGATAAAAAATCATACCTAGATTGATAATTAATGTAGGGTAAATAGAGGTTAAAAAGATCCTTTTTACTGCTCAACATTTTGGCGCCGTTGTTGGGGAAGAGTGTAGCCATTTGTTTCTTTTGAGAGTAGTGTAAGTACTTGCTAGGAGAGAATTGGGTTTTAAAAATGGAAGGTAAGAACCTATGTACAGAGCATGTAACAACCTTTCTCCCCCATCCGCTTTCCTGCAGATTTGTTATTATTTTGGGTAGAAATAAGCATTTGATTTGTGTGCATGACTAAGCAGAAAAAGCCTAAAAAGAATCCTAAAATGCCACCCAAGACTAATAAATCTAAGGGGCCGGTGACCCTTGGTCAATCGACCTTTATAGACGAAACCCTTAAAAAAGTATAATCTCAGCCTTCGGTAGGACCTAGAAAAGCTGCTTCTAAACAACCTACTTCAGGCCACATGATCACCATCTATAGCCTTTGCTGAGGTGCACAACCAAACAAATGAGCAAGATTTTCAAGAAATTGAGAATTCTAGCCCAAAATCATTGCAAGAAGGGAACCTTAGTAATCTCTGCGAAGGGAAAGGAGAAATAGGGGAAACTGAAGAACCAAGATCTTCTCTTGGAATAGCTCAGCCATTAAGCAACCTAGATAAGGGAAGTGCTGCAAAAATCATCTAGTACGAAGAACATCAAAAGCTAAAGTCCCCCCAGACATTAGGATCTCTCATCATCCCAGACAAAGGAAGTGTTGTTAAGGTCATTCTTGCCCGAATAACCAGCCTAGGAATACCCTCCTAGAAATCCCAGAAGGTTATTGGCACATATTTGACCAAATGGCCCAGAACCAGTAAACCCCCCAAACCTCCACACTGCATTATCCCATTATAGATACTGCAGTTAATGCATCTATGAAGGCAATTCCTCTCTAGCATATCCCTACATTCCATGGCCTAACATCCGAAGACCCAGATGCATTTTTGTTTGAATTCAATGTGTTGTGTAGAGGATGCAACTATACCACCGATCCCCAAAAGCTGAAACTATTTTCCTCTAGATTAAAAGGAGCTGCTCTACGATGGTTTATGGGGTTAGGTGGAGGTGTTATAAATGACTGGGATCAGATGAAAGGTGCCTTCCTGAAGAAATATCAAGATTATTGTAGCTCTAGAGAGTTAAAGGATGAAATATTTCAGATGGTAGCTAGACCTAATGAGACACTAGAAGAATATGTTGAACGTTTTCAGTATAATCTTCAAAGATCTCCTTAGGCATCATTACCCTTACCTGACAATGTATTAAAAACAACATTAATTAAAGGCATGAAGGAACAATGGATTGAAACACTAAATATTATGGGAAAAGGAGACATCTATCAAGAAGATTTTGCTAGCATCATTGATTTATGTATCAGGAGATCACGAGGCAGTACAAGGCTAAAACTAGCAGAACATGACATGTTTAAAAGGGACAACAAGACCTCTGGAGAAGGAGTAACTCGTGTAGAAATCATAAATTTAATGGAGAATTTTAAAACTGATATATTGGGGACTCTAAGAACCAACTCAATATTATGCAAGAAAAACTGAAACAAGCGAAAATAGAGAAAAATCTGGCAATATTCTGTCCCATATGTAGAAAGAAACACAACCACAAAGAGTGCCCATTAGATGCAGTTCAAGTTTGTGCTATTTGTACAAAAGACCACCCTACGGAGAGTTTCCCCTCACTTCCTAGTTTGAAAGCAGTATACAAAGAAGCGAAAGAAGAACCAAAACTGGTGTACCTACTTAATCAGCGTCGTCAATGGCAGCCGTGACAATCAAGTATGTTCCCTGATCCATATTCTTCTTTCCAGCATCTGCAATATCATGCTCAGCAATATAATACAATGTGGCAAAATCAACCTCCCTTCTCAAATTGGTCACAACAACCATTTCCTTCATCATCACCGTGGTCGAATTAGGCAAGCCAATCTAATTGCCCAAATTTCCCGTACGCTCCACCATATTGGAAAAACAATGCATATCCAACACATGGTCCCCTCCCACCTCGCAGAATCAACCCTAGTAGACAAACTGGCAAAGACTAATGAATCAGCGAGTAGGAACCATTCCACTCCCTCAACCTACAGTGCCAGCACTACAACAAAACCTCCAGTCTAGCTTATGATTGCAACTCCTAGCCCAACCCAACCTGAACCCAAATAATAGACCGATTCAATCCATTCAAATAATTGAAACATCAAACTAGAAACTGATCTAAGGGAGTGCAACGACCTTCAATTAAGGTCTGGGTGCATTATAGAAACTGAGGGAGATAAAAATGTTCAAGTTGAAAATCAGTTACCCGTAGAATAATCAATACAAGAAGAAGATGTGGTCAGACAATAGACTCATGACCAGGCAACCACATCTTATCCCCCATTCTCAGAACGATTAATCATATCGCACCCTATAGAACATCCTGACTTTGATATTCTGGGAGAACTAAAGAATTTGTACATAAAAATGCCACTCCTCCAAGCTGTCTAAGATATCCCAATATATGCGAAGACCATCAAAGAGCTATGTATAAAAAAACAAAGGAGGAGAATAAAAAATTACCCAACAGTCCAAGTAGCTGGCACCCTATCTGATCTATTATCGTGAAGAGAGGCACCTGTCAAATATGAAGACCTAGGAAATACAATAGTGACAGTGCAAATCAATGGACAAACCTTTTCAAATGCCTTAGTTGATTTAGGGGCTGCAATCAATATTTTAACAACTACCACTTGTCAAAAACTGGGCATTACATCAGTAGAACCAAATTCCGCCTTATTAGAACTAGATGACCGATCAGTGGTTAGGCCAGAAGGTACACTACATGATGTCATGGTATCCATTGATTCTTGGGAATATCCTACTGATTTTCTAATAATAAACCCCAAAAACTGACTCGATGGACATCTGTTAATTTTAGGCAGACCTTGGCTTGCGACCGCTGATGCTTACATTGCCTACCGACAAGGCAGTATGACCATAACTAGAGGGAGTAACATCAAGAATCTAGCCCTATACCCTCCAGCCCAACCAAGTGTACCAATAATAAAAACTAACAAACATCCTGTATCATACCTCACCGAAAACATTAGATCCCCATCATCTATAGAAGATGCCCTCGATTTTAAAGATCAAACAGAGGATAATGTTATTAACAACTTCATTAACCAATTTGAATCCAGATCCCATGTACAATGTCACATGATAGAGGCAGCATTTGACAATGAACTAGGAGAAGATCCTCTCAAAGACACTCATGATCAGACAATACCCACTACCTCCATTTCAAATAGCAAAACTACAGAGATTGAGCCTAGAAAAACTTTGAACATCAATAATAACCTGACCCTTGAATAAGAAGAGAAGTTGATCCAACTACTGAGAAAATACAAGGAAGCTTTTGCATGGGATTATCCAGACATGAAGGGAATCGATCCCCAGCTATGTAACCACCACATTTATATAGAAAAGGATGCGAAACCTATTTTCCAACCTCAACAGAGACTTAACCCTCACCTGAAAGACATTGTGAAAGCTGAATTACAAAAACTTTTTGATGTAAACTTTATTTATCTGATCTTCGATAGCAAATGGGTCTCCCCGCTAGTAGTGGTGCCAAAGAAGAATGGGAAGTGGAGGATTTGTGTAGATTATAGAGAATTAAACAAAGCAACCCCGAAAGATCACTTTCCCCTTCCTTTCATTGACCAGGTATTAGATACATTAGCAGGAAAGAACTTCTTTTCTTTCTTGGATGGCTTTAGTGGGTACAATCAAATACAGATTGCCCCTAAAGGCTAGGACAAAACTACTTTTACCTGTCCTTGGGGAACGTTTTCCTACAGAGTCCTACCCTTTTGCCTATGCAATTCCCCTGCCACATTTCAAAGGGCCATCCTTAGCATCTTTTCAGATTTAATAAATGAAGGGCTCGAAGTATACATGGATGATTTCACACCATACGGAGATGATTTTGACCCAGCACTAGACACATTAGAAAAGGTGTTGCAGTGATGTATCGCGTCCAAGCTTTGTTTGAGCCATGAAAAGTGCTATATGATGATGACTGAAGGACTCATCCTAGGTCATTATAACTCAACAGTTGGAATACAGATAGATTTAGCCAAAATTCAAATAATTTTGTTAATACCTACTCCTACCACATAGATAGAGGTACAAAGTTTTCTTGGATTTTCTAGTTATTGTAGGAGATTTCTAGAACATTTTTCTCAAATAGCTGCACCTCTATACGCACTAATAGGGAATGTTGATTTTGTGTGACAGATAAATGCGAACATGCTTTTGAGGATCTGAAAAAGCTTGTGTCAATAGCCCCAGTGCTTAGAGACCTACAATTTCAAATTTCATCAGATGCTTCAGACACAGCTATTGCAGCAGTCCTTGGGCAGGAAGAAGACAAAAAACCATATGCAATCTATTACATTAGCAAGAATTTGTCTCCTACTGAGCTAAACTATATTGTTACTGAAAAATAAGTTTTAGCTGTAATACATGCTATAAATAAATTTATCCATTATATCACTAGATATCTTGTTGTTTTATATATAGATCACTCTGCCATAAAATATTTAGCATATAAACCAGTTACAAATGGTAGAGTAACAAGATGCTTGATTTTATTGCAGGAAATTTACATCACAATAAAAGATTGACCTAGGAAAGAGAATCCTGTAGCTAACTTTCTCTCACAAATGCCGAAGCTAGTGGACGCAGCAGGAGTTGAAGATCAATTTCTAGATGAACATTTATTCACTGTTACTGTCAAGACACCCTGGTATGCTGATGTTGCAAATTATTTAGCAGTAGGAAAATTACCAAAGCATCTGACCCCCAATGAATGAAAACAGATTGTTCATCATAGTACCCGATTTTCTTGGATTGGGGGCTACCTATTTCATACAGGGGTAGATATGTACATCAGAAGATGCATCCGTGAAGATGAAATATTTAACATTTTGAAAGCATGTCATGGTGGACCATGTGGCAGAAATTTCGTAGATCGAAGAACTGGTCACAAAGTTCTGCAAATAGGGTATTACTGGCCCATAATCTTCAAAGACGTGAAAAACTTTGTTCAAGCCTGTGACAATTTCCAAAGAGCAGGACACCCTGGACAGTCCGATGAAATTCCTTTGAACCCACATCTAGTAATTGAACCATTTGAGCGTTGGGCGCTCGATTTTGTTGGTCCGATCAACCCATCATCAAACTAGAAAACATATATTTTGGTAGCAACATAGTATATTACCAAATGGGTTGAAGCAGAGGCACTTCCAAGAGCTACAGAGGACTCTTTCATTCATTTCCTGTTCCAAATATTTGTGCAATATGGCCTCCCAAGAGACATAATCACGGACGGAGGACCACAATTTGCAGGTAATAAAATTTTTGCAACATTAAAAAACTATCATATTCAGCACAAGGTTACCACTCCGTATCACCCACAAGCAAATGGTCAAGTACAGAGCACGAATAAAGTCATAGAGGAAATATTAACAAATACCATTGTGTCACATAGATGCGATTGGGCTACAAGATTGCCAGAAGCCTTGTGGGCATACCGAACAACATGGATAAACACCACCGATTATTCACCATATCAGCTAGTATTTGGAAAGGAACCCATCTGTTATGAAACCAACTCAAGAAAAGATAGAAAAGATAGATCAAAACCTTAGAATTCAGCCTCTTCGAGGGGGAAACCTCCTTTACATTACATAAATGAAAAATTCTTGGATGATTCAAATGAAAAGACCTCTTCTCTATATATAGGAGTCTAAGGGGTCATAACATAATCAGAGCTACATAACAATAATAATGTAAGGGCACAATAATAACAATAGTGGGCTTCTATGGGGCACAATAGTAACAATATGGGCACTACATGGGTACATCAAATAAGTGGGTTGTACTAATAACAATAAGGGGTTACACTAGTAGTATAGGGGCCTAACATGCCCCTCTCCTTCAAAAAATGTTGTCCTCAACGCTAAGAACAACACAGGAAGTCGGTGTAGATTTAAATGAGGCTCAGACTAATAGACTACAACGAATTAATGAGCTAGATGAAATGAGGCTCTCGGCTCTTCAACATACTTCATTAATCCAACAACAGAGAGCAAAATGGCACGATGCCCTCATAAAAAAGAAAATCTTCCATGAAGGAGATTGGGCACTCCTATACAATTCCAGGTTTCAGGATTTTCCGGGAAAACTTCAAACTTGCTGGCTGGGACTGTATGAAGTCCAGAAAGTGCATCATAATGACACTATTAATTTGAATACTATTGACAGATCTGGACATACCTTTAAAGCAAATAGCCACCGAGTTCAAATGTACCACAAACCGCTTACTCAGGAATCCTTCTACCAGCAACTCCAAGAAGATTTTAACATGCAGATTTTGGCTGGGGATGAGAACTCTTCGTCACCTTTGGTTCACTAAGTAATTTGATTGCTTTTAAATTTTGTACATAAATTTTTTTATTTTGTTTGTGTAAATTACTTTCTGAGAAGATTTCTGCATTTCTGTAATTTTTTTACATTTCGTTGTTCCTTTCCGAAGGAACAACATTTTCACGGCTTTACTGTTCCTTTTCGAAGGAACAACACTTTTTGCATTTTGTTGTTCCTTTTCGAAGGAACAACAATTTTGCCACTTTGCTGTTCCTTTTCGAAGGAACAACACTTTTGCATTTTGCTGATCCTTCAGAAAGGAACAACATTTTCACCATTTTGCTATTCCTTTCCGAAGGAATAGCCCTTTCGTATTTTGATGTTCCTTCTCAAAGGAACAACATATCCACCTTTTTGCTATTCCTTTCCGAAGGAACAACACTTTCACATTTTGTTGTTCCTTTCTGAAGGAACAACACTCTCATTGTTGTTGTTCCTTTCCGAGGAACAACACATCTACATTTTTGCTGTTCCTTTCTGAAGGAACAACACTTTCATTTTTCTGCTGTTCCTTTATGAAGGAACAACACTTTCATTTTTTTGTTCTTCCTTTCTGAAGCAACAACACTTTCATTTTTCTGTTTTTCTTTCTCGAAGGAACAACACTTTCATTTTTCTATTGTTCCTTTCCGAAAGATCAACACTTCTATTTTGTGTTGTTCCTTTCCGAAGGAACAACACTCTCGTTTTTGCTGTTCCTTTCCGAAGAAACAACATTTCTGCATCTTTTGTTTGTGTCTACTTTATTTTCTATTCCAATTAAAGAACAGTCGTGAGAGGAACAACACTTTCAAATATGTTTTTTTTCCCTTTTACTTGCAGTTTTTGTGTGCAAATATTCTTTTGTTGTCCCTCTAAAGCAACAACAGTTGTTCTATCTAAAGAACAACACTTTTTGAGTGCATTTTTCTTCTTTTTGTGTGTATGTGTGTTTAACCATTTAGAGGATTTTTTTGAGCAATGGTCATTTAAGACATAGCTATACATTTATGCAAGAATACAGAAACTAGAGGATACTGAAATAAACAAATCAAAGAAAAATCGTTATCTTTCAAAGAAATTGCTTTGAATTGATAAGAAGAAGAGGAAAGAACATAACCATTTATGCCACTTTGCTGTCTTTATTTTCACTACTACCAATGTGATTGATTATTTTTATCATGATGGTTCTTTCTAAATCCCCATAATTCTCTTTGATCATTATTATTGAATAAGAATAAAGGCATATTTTTTCTATTGAGATGTTCAGACTTCTTCCACCATCCCTACTCTTAAGGATGTTGAGCCACCCTCTGTATATAAATAGGAAAGTGCTATATAAAAGAAAAAAGAATAAGAAAAATATACATATCTATATGATTACTAACATGATTTGTCAGATGAAGGATAGGGGGTCTCATCAAGAGCCAGCCTACCATGATCATAAGGAAGAAAGTGAAGTGGCATTCCCACTATGGCCACCATACCAGGGATATGATCCAAGACGCACATCAGAAAAATAAAAAAGTCCTTGGAACAGGAAGTCTCATCACGAGCTGGCCTACCCACCTTTCACTCCTTTATGGTGAGTGGCATTGTAATTCATCTGGTTACCAAACCAGCACAATGGCCTCCATTCTGACATCGCACAACACTTTCCCAGGCATACACAAAGGATTATGGTTCTAAGGGTGAAATAAGAAACTCTGTCAAGGTTATGGACACCTGTGGGCAACAGAGCTCTGTTGATGGTATTGAAGTCAGATTTCTTATACACCAATAGTCATTATAAACCCTTCTTCTTATATCTTTATAGTGATTTCGAATGAGATTATGTCATATAACCCTTTCAAACCTTTGATACATGAAAACCATTTACAAATCAATCATGATGGTTAAAGTGGATAGTGACTGCATAAGAACTTTTATTCAAGTCAGCTGTCCTATCCTCCATTTTTTGCATCATATTACGACATTTTCTTATTTGTTTAACAATTTCCATCATACGCCTCGATTTCGATAATCTGCTCATTTTTGTGAACATGTCATATATCTATATGCTATTCCTTTATTCCATTGTACGATTGCAGTTTAGCATGCTGCTCCTTTATTTGACGGTCGAGGACAACCTATCACATTACAGGGGGGCGTGGGTGATCTCCATAATTCACTGGCATATGTGTCAACTCATTATTCGGAGGTATTATGACTTCACCAAAACTCAGGAATAGCAAGTCTAACGGTATTTTGTTTCGCGATATGCATGGATTTCTTTTCCAACGCCATTTCTATATTTTGCTCTGCAAACATTAGCAGCAAATTAAAGTTTGAATAACTTGATGTTCTGTCATCTTCTCAATTTTTTTCTTAATAGTAAGCTAAAAATTTGAAAAGGTGGTTGTTCCATCATCGTCTCTGTGTTTTTACAGTGTTCAAAGCGTGAACAAGATGGGAGGAAGATCAATTCGCAATGAGCCATAGTTGTTAATGGTCTCTGACGCTACACGAGAAATCTTAGTAAGGGCAGGATGGATAGCCTACCTTAACTGTCTATAGCAATCTAACGAGACAGTAGCAATTGAGTTTTTGTAGAATTTGCAGGAAAATCATTCCATGGTGAGAGGGAGACATATAACAGTCACAGATGACATAATTGTTGAAGTTTCGGGACTGCTAACCGTTGGACCTGTATGGACTCTGAAAAAGGTGAGTTTGTGAGATACCATAACCATCTTCCTGGACGAAGGGTAGAACCTTACTGTTAAAGGGAAAGGAGCCCTGCCTGCAACCTTGGGAGAGCCTTGGGCATAATTGGTGAGAATTATCCAAAGCTACATCACTTGCGATGGCAGAAAAGATGTGGTAAGACCACGTCATCTCAAACTTGTACCCATGTTAAAGAAAAAATGTGTTGTGAATTTTCCTGCATTCTTACATTTTTTATTAAATGATGTTGCCCAAAGCATGAGAAAATCTTGCCATGTAGAGTCAGTAGTAATCCATCATGATTTAATTCGGTTGATAGTCAGTTACAGTCTAGCCCAACAACAGAGTAGTTGGGAAGATTTGATTTTCTCGATAGATGGGGGACTGGCCTTCCAGCCCCAAAATGAAAACATATTGCTAGCACATCGAGTAGACCACCGAAACGGAGACAATCTGTCAGATTGGCAAGGAGCAGAGGAATGTTGGGAAATTCCTAGGGAAACATTAGCCAACCTATGGAAATACATGATTCAAAAGATGAACAACCGCCACAACTTGAAGATGGGGAAAATGAAGAAGAATTAGAAGGAAACAAAGAAGAAGCACCGAAGGAGGAGATGGAGCAATATGGTCAGGAAGAAGGGGAGGAAACAGAGCAATGCAGCGAAAGTCCACTGCAAAACCCTCTGCAAGAAGATGAATTGGCCCAAATTTTGGCCAATATGGGTGAGTATGGCCAACCTCACAGCCCACTCAACCCCCATACCGAAGAAGGGCTACAGGAGCACTCTGCTCATGATAAAAGTGCATCTGAGGAAATGTGTGACGAGGAGGAAGAAGAAGAGGAGCACTCTGCTCATGATAAAAGTGCATCCAAGGAAATGTGTGACGAGGAGGAAGAAGAAGAGGATCACTTTGCTCATGATAAGAGTGTATATGGGGAAAAGAGTGACGAGGAGGAGGAAGAAGAACAATATGTTCCTAATAAAAATACACTTGAAGAATTGCATGATGAAGAAGAGGTAGAGAAAGAAGTTGCCCAGTAGACAGTAGAACAAACCAGGTTTTCTACCCCTGAAAAACATGATCAACATAACACTGAGAAGGTGTTCCAAGAAGGAAACATGGAAATTGGCCAAGGTGAAGTTACAATACCTGAAGTACAAATCCCGAGCCTGAGAAAAGAAACGAGTGTTCCTTTTAAGAAAATAGATGAAATTAAAAAATTATGAAAGGAACAACAAATATTTCTTAACATAATTAAGCAACTTTGATAAGAAATAGAAGTATTAAAATGGGGAAGAAATCAAAAGCAACCTTTGGGGCAAAATGTGAAACCACCCAGGAAAAACCCCATAAGAAAAATACCAAGAGGACTCTAGTCAAACCTGTTATTCAGAATCGCAAGGAACAACATTTGGCCATTGCAAATGCAGAAGCACAAATGGACAACACACTGGCCTGTGATAAGGAAGTCCAGATAGACCAGAAAGTCTGTGAGAAGGAAACTCAAACCATAAAAACTAGATGTCACAATAAGGAGACCCAAGTAGATCTCTAGCCCAAAATTGTCATGATGGATAATGACTCGAGGATAGTATCTCTGCAAAAAGATTTGGCACAAGCCCAACAAACGATAGAGAAACTCATAGAGGAAATTGTTCCTCAAGAAAAATATCAGAAGTTACAACAACAGCTAAAGAACATTAATGCATCGGAACGCTAGGCCTCTGATGGATGGCAAAAGGCACAGGAAAGTGTCAAAAAGGTAACCCACAGACTAGACACAGTTATAAATTAAATGGATACCTTATGTTCTCTGTATACTGATGTTCTAGCATGTAGGGCACCCGCCAGAAACTATGCTTTGTTTTTGATGGAAAGATATTTACAATTGAAAATTAAGTCTGTCAAGACAAGAGTGCCTATAGAGATAAAAACCATTGATGATTTAATAAACTATTGTAAGCATTACGGGGTCAAAGTTCAGCAATTGTTATGTGAATTTTATTTGCCCAATCTTGTGTTAGATGGAGAAACGGAACAAAACCCTAGCCCTTTTGTGGGTGATGTCCAACTTCAGGCATTTATTTCTTTTGGTGTTAATAAGATAAAGTGGCTTAAAGCCTACAATGTCTTCCAGAGATAGGAGAGTGGATTATATCTGTGGGTAAGGGGTGAACCTAGAGACCCATTGCAATTATGGAATAAACATAGGAGCTTAATGAGAACTCAGGGTGTAATCTAGACATTGGGACCTATTCATGCAGCAGTCACCCAGCAAGGGGTAGAATACTTTTTAACCATGAAAGACCTCGCTATAGCAGCAACCAAATTCCGATACGAGACTTCTAATCGGAATATCCAAAATAGAGAGCCATTCAATTATGAGAATTTTAAGCTTGTTGTTGAATGCTTGGTTATCTATGGTGACCTCATCTTGAGAGAAGGCCTATCTTGGTTAGGCTGTAGGTTCCAAAGTCCAGTCATTTGGTATCCTGCACTAGGGTATAGAGCCTTATATGAATTACCTAAAGGTTAGATAGGGCATATTTTTGAAATCTTAACTAGGAATCATGGTTGTAGACCACTGACCGAGAATCCTTCTCTAGCCTATTCCCTAACTGCCTTTGTCAGGCCAGGCAGTAACTCCAATAGGCAGTAAAACTGATTCAATTCATTCCATTAGGTATGTTATTTTTATATACAAAAGGGTGTGACTGCTCAGTTCATCTCCTAATGACTGTTCACATTCCTAATTTAATTATTTACATAAATTCACCCAAATGTGAGGATTAGGTGTCAACATTCCCCCCCTTAATCTGAAGGGATGTTGTTGAGTCCAAGCATCGTTTTGAATCTTTCAAGATTTTCTCTTCCAAGCGCTTTAGTGAAGATGTCTGCAATTTGCTCATTTGTGGAACAATGACGGAGATGGATTGTTTTGGCCTCAACATGATTTCGGATCAGATGATATTTAGTATTGAAGTGCTTTGTTCGATCATGGAACTTTGGGTTCTTGGCCACCTTTATTGCAGAGGTGTTTTCAATCATGAGTGGAGTTGATTGTACTTGGTTTACCTGCAAATATTCAAGAATTTTCCTGAGCCACACAATTTCTTTTGTTGCTTCAGCTACTGCCACATATTCTGCTTCTGTTGTGGAATCTGCTGGAACTAATTGTTTGCGTGATCTCCAGGAGACAGCTCCTAATCCAAGACTCATAGCATATCCTGAAGTAGATACCCCAGTTTCTTTTTCCGCATTGAAGTCTGAATCAGAGTATCCGATCAAACTGAAGTCATCCACCTGTGTGTACTTGATTCCAAAGTCTTGAGTTC
>APFE031455296.1:49448-78350 GCA_000404065.3 Pinus taeda
TCTTTATATATGCAGCACATAGAACAGCATCAACCCAAAACATTATCTTTACATTTTTGAAAAAAAGCATGGATCATACCATATTCAAAATTGTTCTATTCATTCTTTCAGCTACACCATTCTGTTGGGGATTATAAGCCACAGTTGTTTGATGTTTAATCCGATGTTGGCGAAGATATTGTTCAAATTCATTTGATGTATATTCTTTTCCATTATCAGTGCGAATAGACCCAATATGAGATTGTGCATCATTTTCAATCCATTTATGAAAATTCTTGAATGTTAGGAAATCATCAGATTTGTTCTTGAATAAATAAACCCAACACATTCTGGTGTAGTCATCAATAAATGTCATGATATATTTATTTCCATTTGCAGAAGGAACAGGCATTGGACCACGTAAATCTAAATGAATAAGTTCAAGCTTCCTATGTGCTCTTGAGTGTGAGTCATGAAATGATTGTTTGCTATGCTTTCCTATAATGCAAGCATCACATTGCTTAAGTTTTCTAGGAATTGTAGGCAAACCAGCAACACCATTTTTCTTCAATAAGCGGAGACTGTCATAGTTTAGATGTCCAAATCTAGCATGCCATAATAAACTTGATGGAAGTGTACCTTCTTCATGATGAGAATTGTATGAGAAATGTTGTGCATGAGCAGATGTTCCTTGCAGTTTGAGAAGACTTTCTTCTTCTATTTTCCTCATGACAAGTGAGTGGTCAGATGCTTTTCTTACCTCAATCTTGCCATCAAACATATGCATGGAGTTACCTTGCTGGTGGATGTGGACCAAGGTCATCAAGTTTCTCTTGAGCTGTGGGAGGTATAGAACATGATCCAGAAGAAAGTCTAGAAGACCAAGCAGTTTAAGCCTGATTGTGCCAAGCCCTGATGGCTTGATTTTTTATTGATTTGCAAAGTATACTGCTCCATCAACATTGTCAGTGAAATCTTCAAAAAAATCTTTTCTATGAGACATGTGGCAAGTTTCCCCTGAATCGAGCAACCAAAATTTTTTCCATGAAGCAAGTGAAGCATTAAACAAACCAATGTTACATTGTGCCTCAACATAGTGAGCGGGTTCAGGTGCTTTACCTTTGTCTGTATCATTAGTTTTATCTTTCTGTTGGTTTATTTTCTACTCAATTTTGTCCCATGGTAGCTTGCATGTAGAGGCATCATGTGATCCATTTCTTTTGCAACGAATACAATGTAAATCTACCTTTTCTCCTTGAGAATGTCTGCCCCCCCTGCCTCTAAAATATCTCCCTCTTCCTCTTCATCCACCTCTTCCTCTTGCAGAATCTTGATCAGGATGCTTTTCTTTATGAGCAAGGTAGACAGTCCCTTCAGAAGATTCGGGGGCTGTCTTCTTTCCAAAAGCTTTCTCTCTTTCAACAAACTTTTTCACAAGAGAGTCAATGGTTATACCTTTGAGATTTCCATTTGCTTGCAATGACTCAAGATAATTGGAGTAAGTAGGAGAAAGTGCCTTGAGAAAAGCAATAAGAGGAATATCCAATTCAACTTTAGTGGATTTGAGATCATGCATTATAGACTTTACTTCAGATGCATGAGCAAGAGGATCAGTATTTTGCAGTTCAAGAGTGAAGAGTTTAATCATGAGTTGGACAACTTCAAGTGCAAAATGTGAGTCATAGAGGTCTTTCAGCTTTTGTAGGGCTTCAAAGGCAGTTGAATATGACGAAATATAGCGACTCACCTATTCATTTACAGATGCTACGATTAATGCATAAGCATTGCTTTTCTTGTTTTCCCAAATGACGAGCTCTTTGTTTGAGGTAGGCTGTATTGGGTCATTGTCTCCATCTCCGACACACACTCCTTTCCACAACTCATTGAAAATGAGGGTGTGTTTTATCATCCAGGACCATTCAGGATAGTTCTCCTTGCCAGTGAGAACTATTCCCACCATGGATATGATTGAATGCATTCTGTAAAAAAAAAAACTTCTGCTGATAGAAAAATACTTCTACTGTTAATGTATAAAATTGTACTTTTTGTGGACGAAAAAGTGGAGCTCTGGTGTAAAAACTGTAAACAAAGATTGCACTCTTATAGGACAAAGGTATTACCAATTCCTATATGGTGGAGATGATATCACTCGTGCAGTGTACCAAATAATACAATGTTTAAAAAAAATACATATGGCTTCATTTAACAAAATACATGTGGCTGCGTTAAAAATACATATGGCTGCCTTTAGGCCAACTCAAAACCATGTAACAACAGCACATCTCCATGCAGATCATATGAAAATCTCCAGGTATATTATATGAAAAAATATGGTTCTCAGAAAAAAAAAAAAAAAAACATGTAAACCAAGACACAACAAATGAAGTCACAAAGACGCGCCGACAGAAGGAATGAAGTCACAAAAGAAGCACTGACAGAAGGAACAAAGTCCATGGAACAGTCTCACTGTAGTTGTTCCGTGGAGACCTGGGCTCACACACCATTCTGCTGCACCATTAACTCAACAATAATTTAAAAACTGCCCTGGTAACCAAACCAAATCAATCACCAGAGAGTATGTCGATTACGCCATGATCTAAGCATGATTTCCCAACTCACTTACCATTCGAACTCGAGACGTAGCATAAGCTGTTGCCACTACTAATCATGAGGATAGCGAATATGGGCCATTTATATCTCCATCAAACACAACACGAATTGTAGTCAAACGTATACCAATTGCAAATAAGACGCAACATGAATTGCAGTCAAACACAACACAAATACACCGAAAACGTTTTTCTGCCTTCCGCTCTGCATATATATAGCCCTTCGTAGCTAATAGGACAGAGGCATTCTTCTGGTCCACAAAACGCAGATAATTATTTGACATGAAAGGAAAGACTTTACAGGATTCCTTGGATCACAGCAACGCAGTGTTACTATACCAAAAATGCAGTTGGGTCAGTCCTGCGCACCAAGAGGGAGTAACATACAAAACATTCGAGAGATATTTTAGAGGCAATTGAGAGATAAAACAATTTTAACAGACAACAGAAGTAGGACAACATTCAAGGGAAAATTTTATTGTTTAATGACAACGCTCAGTTAGGACAGTGCTCAGGTCAGGACAACATTCAGGTGAACGTTTTATGACAACGCTCAGACTCAGTAGCAAAAGTGAAGGGAGTTACAACTATTTTGAGAACTTGGCTCTGATACCATGTCAGGCCAGGCAGTAACTCCAATAGGCATTAAAAATGATTCAATTCATTCCATTAGGTATGTTATTGTTGTATACAAAAGGGTGTGACTGCTCAGTTCATCTCCTAATGACTGTTCACATTCCTAATTTAATTATTTACATAAATTCACCCAATCGTGAGGATTAGGTGTCAACAACCTTGCATGCCAATTACAATGTTTTCATGAGGGCATGAAAAAAGGTAAGCAGGGGGTGTGTTGAGCATTAGAAAAGGTATGTAATTGCCACTTATTTCATTATCTTTTCCTTTAATTCATAGCTTCTTTACATTATGAGATTGGCATATGATGAAGGATTATGATAAAGTTTAAGAGATTTGTGAGTAACGTAAAATGACTAATTATTACCTTTTTCTATGCAGAAAATGAAGAAAATGGAAGATCACCATTTCAGGGGAAGAGACAAGGCAAAACCAAATTTTTTCCCTTTGACAGGGAATTGCATCCAGACAAGGCAATCCAGATCAGAGCGTATGGTCTAGGAAAAACAAGAAGAAATGCCATATCTGTGTAAGAGGACAAAGAGATAACTGTAGGATAATGATATGGTGAATCCCTTAGGATCTTTTGATCTTGAGCGATCGCTACCTTAAGAATATCTGTATCTTTGGTATTTCTGCTTGGCCGCTATAAAAAGGGACAATGCTGCTAGCCCAAGGGGCAGATTATTGTTGTTTTATAACATTTGTTGTTGCAAATTAAACTTTGATCATCGACTCTCTTTAAAGAGAGATTACTATAACTCTGTTTTCATGATTAATACATAAACTTTGTTGATGTTCTGTCTTTGATTCTAGAGTAATTGCAGCAGTGCATCCCTGGTGGCTAAGGGCCCGGCCCTAGTGGATCACTTGCTTTCTGTACCATTATTTTCCAATTCCAAGTCGTTTGTGGTTTGATTTCTTTTACTTGCTTCATTCAGTAATTTGTTGTTCCTTTCCATTTCATTTATTGGCTCTGTTATCTTTAATTTGTATTTGAATAGTAAGGTTATCATTTGCAACTGAAATGTTATGTTCATTCTAAAATCAAGTCGCATTGTTGTTCCCTTACAGATTGACATTACTGTGTAACATTGCTGTTCCTTTACAGATTGGCATTACTATTCGTTTACAGAATAACATTGCTGTTCATTTACAGATCAGTATTGTTGTTTATTTAGCTATGGTTTACCTCTATTTGTGATTGCTGTTCATTTACCGTTCCATTACAACTACAATTGTTGTTCCTTTATAACCATGGTTAATATTTATTATGCTAAACTTGGATTACTGATTCCATCATTATAGATTCACTGTGTGTTGACATTTGATTTTGTTCGCTATATGTTTACATTTGATTTAATTTGTTGTCCAATATTTTATCGACTTACTTAAGCTTGCTGTTCCATTCTTGGCTTGCTGTTCAAATCATTTCCTAGTTAAAGACTATTGCTCAATTCCTTTAGATTACGATTGTTGCCTAATTCATTCCTTTAAGTTAAAGATTTACTGTTCGATCCTTTTAATAAATTAGTTGCTGTTCCCTTTTCTATTAGTTGAATTATCATTTCCAGTAATTGCTTTGGTGTGAACAAAACGATCTGCAACTGTAGTGAACATTGACTATTGCTGTCTGGTTCCCAGATTGGAGATCTTCTCTTTGATTGCTTTTCATTTGCATTAGTTTACAAAGGAAAGAGTTATCGTTACTGCATCCTTGACTAATGAGTGTTGCAGTTTCTTAAATAAATGATTTAGCTACAAAGCATTTCAATTTCTTGCCATTACATTTAGAATTTGCTTCCAGCATTTATTTACTTTTGTAGAAGCACTATACTAATAGCAATACTCTTGACAAGTGACCGCCTCAGACCGAGTACACTTTTGAGATAACAAATCGTACCTAGATTGATATTTAATGTAGGGTAAATAGAGGTTAAAAGGACCCTTTTTACTGCTCAATACCACCACTATGTGATATAGGTTCACATCTCCTTCACTCATCGTGAAGTCAAACCCAGTGAATTAGCTATCTATCCTAGTATTCCAAGCACACGGTGCTTGCTTCAGCCCGTACAATTCTCTCTCGAGTCAGCACACATGTGACTCACGGTCCAAGGTTTCAAAACCTTTAGGCTACTCTATGTAAACCTCTTCCTCAATCATTCCATTGATGAAGGTAGTATTCACGTCCATCTGAAGGATCTTCCAACCCATCTGTGCTGATAGTGCCAAAATAGATCTGATTGACGAGTACTTTGCAATAGGAGCAAAGGTATCATCATAGGCAATACCCTTTACTTGTGAAAAGCCATGGGCCGCAAATCTAGCCTTATGCTTCTCAACACTACCATTTGCAACTTTCTTTACCTTATAAAGCCAACGGGAGGTCATAACTGAATTTTCATCCAGTCTCGAGACCACATCCCAAACACTGTTTTGAACTATGGAGTCATACTCCTCCACCATCACGTCGACCTAAACTGGTTGTTGCACTACTTCCTGAAAGGAATATGGCTCTTTCACAACACATGCACCCATAAGTGCCATGTATGTAGTGTACCTCTCTGATGACCTCATCTATCTGCACTGAGAAGAGGGTGCTCCCACAATCTCCCGTGCATCATCCAACAATCTGTCAGCCTCTCTAGTGTGCTTTCTTCTGTCTTTGGAAGACTCTGCCTGAGTGGATGTCTCCACTCCCAGAACCTCTGCATGTGGTTGTTCCAGATCAATTTGAGGCTCCTCAACCTTAAGAACTAAAAGCTCTTAATCTGTGTGTAGCTCAAGCTCCCTCTCAAGGGATATTTGCATGACCTTCCCCTCATCAAAACTGACGTCCCTACAAACCACTATCATCTGACTAGTTTTCATGTACACCCAATAGTTGTGGGGAGTATCAGTGTACCCCACAAAGATCTCCAACTTTTCTATTGGATCAAGCTTGCTCCATGCATCTTTGGTCAGATGGCAATAACCTGATGACCCAAACATCCTGAAGTGACCAACATTTGGCCTCTTACCAGAATAATCTTCCTCTCTTGTTTTACTCTCAAGTATCCGATGTGGACTATAGTTCTGAACATAAACTGTTGTGTTGCATACCTCAGCCCACAAGTGTAGTGGTAGGCCTCAATCATGCAACATCACCCTTGCAGCCACTACTATGCTCCTATTCTTCCTCTCGACAACCTCATTGTGTTGAGGGTTATGAGGTTTCGTCAACTCTCATTTAATACCTTCCACTACAAAGAAGTTTTTAAACTCGTTGGAGACATATTCTCCATCGTTATCACTCCATATAAATTTAACCTTCTTTCCTGACTCTTTCTCGACCAATGCTTTGAATTCACACAAATTTTTGAATGTCTGATCCTTTCTCTGCATGAAAAATATCCATCATTTGCGAGAATAGTCATCTAAAAATATAACATAATACCTGTGTTTTCTAGTGGATACTGTCAAGAATGGTACACACACATCTGAATGGACTTTCTATAGAATAAACTATGCTTAACTGTCTCTATCTCCAAAGGAAGACTTGTTGTATTTTCTCAAAGTACAAACCTTGCATGTATCAACTTGATCAAGCGTACCCTTGGGAAGATCGATAGAGATTTGCTGCAATATCCTCAAAGCCCCATGATGCATGTGGCCCAATCACCTATGCCACAACTCGTCGACGCCTTGGCTCAACATCTTTTCCACTATTGAACTCAAAGAAACACAATCCTCTACCTCTATTTTATAGAGATTCTGAACTCGAATCCCTAACTTCTTTACTTGATCCGTGGTTATGTGTCAAAGGAATGCCTTTCCTTTCGAAAAGGTCACATCATAGCCTTTATCCTCAAGCATGGAAATGGATACCAAGTTCTTTGCCAATCTGGGTACATGCGTAACGTTCTTCAAGGTGAGTGGACCCACATGCTCCCTGTGAAAAGTAATAGTTCCCACACCATTAACACTATACTTACCATCATCACCCATCTCGATATGCATCTTGAGATATTTCTCCTCCAATTCAATGAATAACTCTTTATCACCAATCATGTAGAAAGAAGCTCCATTGTCTAAGTACTTGACACTTCCCATCATTGAAGAAACCATGCCTGCAATGAGGAAAAATTCCAATTCGAATTGGGAGGCCAAAGCCTCACTCGCCGCTCCTCCTAAGGACTTCTCCTTGGACTTCTTCAATGGAAAATTTGTAGCAAAGTGACCCATATTGTGACAATGAAATCATTTAATATTCGTCATGTCCTTCTTCTTACCTCCATGACAAGAATATGATTTGGAACGAGAAGTTTTACCTTTCACCTTCCTTTCCTTAATCGCTAAGGCATCATTCTCTTCATCTTTAGTCTTTGATGAAGAGCCATCCCTGGTGTTCCTCTTGATCTCTTCCTACATCAAATCTGACCATAGTCTTTCCTAATATAGGAGCTTCTCTCGACCATTAACAGAGTCCTGATAACTATGCCAACTATTTGGGAGTTCAAGAAGAGCAAGGCTCATCATATCCTCCTTGGCCACTATGATTCCAACACTTCCAAGTTTATCCTGACATTGAGTGAACTTGGTCAAGTAATTTGGAATCGTCTTGCCTTTCTCCATCCTGATTTTACTAAGTTTATCCTTTAGTGCTAAATTCCTTTGATCACTGCTATTCTGATACAAGTACATTAATGTTTTGCACATAACATGCAGAGTTTCCTTACCATGGAGACTTGAGATAATGTGGTATCAAAATCCCTCAAGGATTATTCATCTTGCCTTCTCCACACACTTCTTCCATTCAACCATGTTTTGTGCATCCATAGCTACTGGCCTGGGGACTTATTGATCAATGAATTCCTTCAAGCCATTATCTTCTAGAATAACCTCCATCCTGTCCCTCCAGGCTATAAAATTTGATCTTCCTTCCAAGGCATACTCAAGCCTCAACCCATGGAACGTCATCTGTTGATCCTGAAGTATGTATGCAAATTCAACTTTCACTTGTAACCCAGAAACTCAAAACTTTGAAATCGCCTCTAGAGAGCTGATTTCAAATGAGCGATATCTCCCTCATCTGTGCTCCGATTTAGCTTTTTTTTTTTTTTGAATTTGGGTATCTTTTCCCAATAAATACAAAACTGCAATTTGTTTATGAAAATTTTGTACAAAAAGTCTTAGATATTCTTTACAAACTCTCGGCCCAAAACTCAAACTTGTTCCGGTACCATGTAGAAAAACTTGTAGATTCACAAGCTCAAGTAATCTACTAAAACAAGAGACAAGAATCTACTTCTACTCTTTATGGAAGAATCCCATAAACATCGAGCAAACAATAATAAATAGATGAAGAGAATCAAAGTCACATAACACAATAAATATCCGGGGAAAGCCATAGCTCAAAACTCCACTATTTGTTTTATATTAATCCAGAAAATCAAAATGAAATTACAATGCTTGTTCTCTCTAGAACAATCCCAACACTCAAAAAATTGAATATCCAACTCATAAGCAAGCTCGAGGCCAAATTATAGCCAATTCACAAGCTCTCCAGGTCTCTATTCCAATATGTAGTTCCTATGAAGAATAATATGTATTTAAAGGGAAATAAAACCTCTAAAAATAACGCAATCCTTAAAGGATGAGTTCTTGATTGCATGCACTATCAGTGCAACTCAGAAAAATCTAAAACAAATAGTACATTGTCCCTACACTCTAGTCTCAACTGGGGCTTTCTCAGAATCGACATGCATGAGTTTTTGATGGTGGAATCTTCACTTAACTAGAGTAGCACTAATTAGGTCGCTAGTGTCCCAACTGACTGTTTACTCAATATTAGTTCCTGAAACTGATTGGAACTAATTTAATTGGACTTAACTCAATAAACTGAGTTAACTAATTACAACCCATTCATAACTCATCCTGAATTCCTAGGGAGAACATATACATGTCTTCTAAAAGACTTTGAATTTGAATTTCCTAAATTAATTAAGTTAACTAAACTTAATTAATTATTTTCAAATTGCTATGAGAAAAGAATTCTATTTTAATTCACAGTTTTATTCAATGACAAATTAAACTGGAACTTCTTGTTACCATTTCTCAACAGATAAAAATGCCTAGTAAGCCACCTGAAAGCTCTACCATGACACATGATATATCAAAATTACGAGACCAAGTGCAACAAATTTCGCTCTCAAAAAAATAACATAAACTATCAAAGCTATGATCAATAAGAACAATGGTATAGAAGCAAAATTGAATGACAACATGGAAAATTTGAAGAAACAGATGGAAGGTTTGAAGGAAGGTGGGCAAAATTTCACTACAAGAAATGCTTCCTAATGCTGAAAAGGTAGTAGAGGAAATTCATGATGAGATAAAAAGAAATTCTAATCATGATTTCATAGAACCTAATGTTGGATTGAAGACCCACCATATTCCAAATACTGATATCAGGAAGCTTAATGGCATGAAAAATCTTCTAAATAAAGAACAATGGGGCATAATTGCACAATTATGTTCGCTAGAGGGTCAACCAATGAAATCATTTATTTCTCCTGTTCTCCAAAATGTCTTGGAAAATCATTCTAAGGTTCAAGTAGTGGAAGATCACATCAATCATCAAAAACAATTTCTCCAACTCTTAAAGGATAACCTAACTTTGGCACAGAGTCAAATGAAACAACAAGCGGATAAACATTGTAGCGAAATAAGTCTTGATGTAGGCGACTGGGTAATTTTATAGCTACAACCATACAAACAAATGTCCCTCAAGCAAGCTAAGAAGGATAATAAATTATCACCAAAGTACCATGGTCATTACAAGGTGTTGCAAAAGATTGGTAGTATGGCATACAAATTGGAGCTTCCTGCATCTTCCTGAGTGCACCTAGTTTTCCATGTTTCATGCTTAAAGAAGGTTATAGGTGACAATCTCCCAGTTAAAACAATATTTATAGAACATGACAAGGAAAGAAAACTCATATTGGAACCTGAAGCAGTCACAGAAACAAGAACTCGACAACTACGAAATCGATCAATTTTGGAGTATCTCATCAAGTGGAAGAACTTACCCATGAAAGATTCCACATGGGAAGATGAGAATTTTATATAGAAGCTTCCAGAACTACTCAAGCATTGAGGACAACACATTTTTGAAGGAGAGGGGAATGTTTGGTCCCTATAATACTAGTGTATTCCCACATTATTATTACGGTATCCCCCTTATTGTTATTGTTATACCCCATAGAAGCCCACTATTCTTATTATTATTGTTCTGTCTCTGATTATATTTTGACCCCTTAGACTCCTATATATAGAAAGGAGGTCTTGTCATTTCAATCATCAAGGAATTTTTCATTTATGTAATGTAAAGGAGGTTTCCCACTCGAAGAGGCTAATTTTGAAGTTGTTGATCTATCTCTTATTTTATTTTGTGCACTGGTTGCATAACACTACCTTTGATAGTATTCAAAACTGAAACTGATGGCCACATCGGTCCACCTATCAAACTGGATTTCGAATTGGAACTGGAAGAACCAGATTGGTCAAATCTCAATGAACCATTTTTTTAAAAATACATGAAATAATTGCTTTTAATGAAAAAATTATTTTTAAGATTTAAAACCATGATTCCAACTGAAAAGAGACAAAATATTTAAAAAAAAATCTCAGTGATATACTATGTAAAGGTGAATATATAAAAATGGCACCAAGTGCAATACCTATCAACAAAAATACATAATTAATGAGGCTCTAAGTGGCCTATAGAGTCCAACAACAATGTTACAACCTATGGGGCCACTGGCCTATAAGAAGTCTATATATTAGTGATTACCATGATCACTCATCATCATGATCATTTCATCACCATTGCTAGGCATGGGATCATCAGCATGAGCTACATAAACATCATCTAGCTCAACTTCTAAGGACTCTTCAAACTCCTCTGCAACCTCAATAGTAGTAGTAGAGCAACAAAAATAGACATAAAAACTACAAATCACAGATCAACATGATCACTCATGAAACTCATAATTGATTCAACACTACTAGAAATGGAATCTTCAACAAGAGTTACATAAATATCATCTAGCTCAAAGTCTTTAGACTTGGATTACTCAACCTTATAATATGGTAGAAATTGAAAATTTTTAATGTGCCTAACCAATGATTTTGGTTTGATTGAAGGGCTCATCTCATTAACCTTATAATATGGTAGAAAATACTTAGCATGCCTGACCAATTAATTTCCTTTGAGTGAAGGATACATTTTTTTAAGGGCATGGTAGATGAGTTCAACAAGCAATACTATCAACATCACTAAAGTTCAACAATCAATGCCACCAACATCAACGTACTTAAAGGGCTTCATGCTCTTGATAAAATGTCAATCTCATACCCTCATGCACGACATAATCAATTGGAAACATTATAATCCCCTAAATATTGAAATATTTAAAACCGTTAAGTCTGTTAGATTTTGAGTGATATCTAAAAATCTAGTTTCTCCATATGAAATCCAATGAGGTTGAAACCACTCTTAAACATCCTGAGTCATTTCATGGTAATGTTAAAAATTTAAGTAAAAGGATGAAAATAAAAGATAAAAGAAATACCACTTTTACTTTAGGAATTTAACATTACCATTGATTTCCAACATTGCTAGGGTTGAGATGTGTTAGGAGAATGAGAGGAGAGGAATCCTTTTAGATGCTTGGAGGGGTTGTTTTTACAATGAAATAACCATTATTTTCCCTCAAAACTACTTAAAACATCCAAAAACCAACTCATGCGGGGATTGTGGCAGAGCTAGTGATGAATTGGCTAGTTTATGGGAAAACCGACCAATTCTATCATAAACCAATATTTTTATGGCTAGTTAATGGGAAAACCTAGACCTTGAATTAGCTTAACCAGTTATTCCAACTCCTTCATCCCCTTCAAGTAATGAATCGATTAGTTTGACTAGTTTCCATTTCAAACTGACCAATTTTGAATACTATGTTGCATTCAAAACCAGGAAAGGTTTGTATAAGTGGATAGTCATGCCATTTGGGTTATGAAATGCATAAAATATGTGTATGAGGTTATTAAATGATATTTTTCACCCATTTATATATTCATTTTTTACTGTATATTTGGATGATATATTGGTATAGAGTGCTACCTAGGAGGAGTACATCTAACATTTGACGCAGGTGTTGGCGACATTGAAAAAGCACCAACTACTAGAAAATATCAAGAAGTGTGAGTTTGCACAACAATATTTGTTGTATATGGGGTTTGTCATAAGTGCAGGACATCTGAAGATGATTCTGCCAATATGGAGGCCATCATGAAGTGGCATGTATATACTAGTGTTTCTAAGGTTAGGAGTTTTTCTAGGGTGGAAAAATAACCGAGGGAATCCATAGCCTCAGTTTTAGTAGTCGTAACAACACTCCACACCATAAAACAAGTGGAAAGAGTTTCCAGTGGGGAAAGGGTCAGTAGAGGGCCTTTGAGGAGCTAAAGAAAAATATCAATCAATCACTAATTCTAACATTACTATACTTTCAACAACCCTTTGAAGTGGAGAGAGATGAAAGTGGGTATGCTATGTGAATAGTCTCAATGGAGGGAGGAAGACCTGTATGCTACCATTCTTAAATATTTCATGGGGAAGTTCTTAATATCCTACCTATGACAAGGAATTCTATGCCATGCTACAAGTTGTGAAGAAGTGGAAATACTATCTGATGGGAAAGGATATAGTAATCCACACATATTAGGAACCACTACAATACCTATAAGCCTAGAGTAATCCACACCAAAATAAGAATTATAAGTGGATGGGGTTTTTGTAGCAATTTCAGTTAATGATCAAGTATACGAAGGCAATCACAAACAAGTTGATTAACATTTTTTCAAGGCCACCCACATAAAATATTATTGATTTGGGAACTCTGATGTGTGTTGAGCCATTCATGCATGATGCATACAAAAAGTCATATTTAGAGGATGCGGACTTCAAGTAGGTGTTTCAGTAGTTGCAAAACCAAAGTGACGTGAATGATGATGACAACATCATTGACTACCATCTCCTAGACAAGTTTCTATATAGGTTGGATAAGTTATATGTTCCTAAAGGTGAGTGCTTACAAGTTATTAGAGAGGCTCACAACCCCAAGGTTTCAAGGAACTCTATTTTAGGGAAGCTAGTGGCCAACTTGTAGAGGTATGTGTATTGGCCAAAGATGCAAGAACATGTATCTAGGTTCATACAAGGATGCACACTTTGTTGTACCAGTGAGCCTAGTAATAGTAAACATGTTTTATATCATCTCTTATGTATACCCATTCTTCTTTTGGAATTCATTTCCATGGAATTTGTGGGAATTTTACCAACGACTAAGAAGGGACATGTTAATATGTTTGTGGTAGTTGATAGTTTCAACAATATGTGTGTTTTCATGCCTTTTAAATGGAACATTAGTGGGAAAGAAGCAACAAAATTTATCTTTAGAGAGGTCTGGGTTCCCTTTGGGATACCAAGGAGCATCATTTTAGATAGGAAGGCAAGATTTCTTAGTGCATTCTAGACTATATTGTGGGAGAAGATGTATATGAAGTTAAATAGGTCTACAACATTGCATTCTCATACAAATGGGAAGAAAAAAGCAGCCAACATGACATTGGTGCAAATTTTGAGGGGCTATAATAAATAAAATCTAAAGAACTGGCTTGAACACACACACACACACACACACACACACACACACACACACATATATATATATATATATCCTTATTATAACAAAGAAATCAACAATTATACTATTAATTCCCAATTTAAAACTTGTTTTAATCTCTTCCACCTTAACCTTTGGATATGACATATGGGAAAAAGGAGGAGTGAGGGAGGATCTTACAAGGAATTCCTTGAGGGATGAAAAATTTGTGGAGAATATTAGCCATATGCATATACAAGTACATGAGACATTGCAAAAATAACAACAAAAATACAAGGCTTGGCATGATTAGAAAAGAACAGAGAAGTCATTCAAGGAGGGAGATATAATATGGTTATAGGTGAACAAGGAAATTTTGCAGGGTCCTAGTAAGAAAATAAAGGATTTTCAATATGGCCCCATTGAGATACTAGAAAATGTGGGAGATAATGCTTATAGACTAAGTCTACCACCTTACATGTGCATTTACTCAGTTGTCAATGTAGATACTATGAAATTTTATGAGTCTTCCATGTTGCATGAAGAAGAGGAACAAGTAGTACCTTTTCTACACGATTTGGCACTGGATACTCAAGTAAAGTTGAAAAAGGATATAGTTTTGTAGCAGTGGTCCATAACTACAAGGCTAGGGCAGCATGACCTTTGGAAAATTAGGTTAAAAGGAGAGTTTCCAAGCAAGGCTAAATGTTACACCCACAAGAAGGTGGAGGAAAAAAACTCTCACTTCATTCAATAAACATTTTTGGGTCCCAAAAGCCTCCCAAAATGGGAGGTGTGATATGGATTGGATCATAATATCTTTCCATCCATGTCAATGCTTCAATAGTGGAAAAAGGTAGAGGAATCAACATAGAGGATCAATTCTATCGTTGGGACCTAGTTTGGCAAATTATGGTATGAAACCTTCTAGGAGAATAGTGAGGAATCAAATGGAATTTTTTGAGGATAAAAATTTGCTACTTAATTTTAGCACTTTTCTTTTATTCCACACAGAGCTACCTTTCCAACAATGCAAGAATAACCTCAATTGATGTTTGTATGCAAAATTTATGCTACTCAGAAGTTGGCCTTCTTGTTTTGGCCACCATAATTCGAGAGGATGCCATGTTAGCCCCCATTACTCATGGAAAAACGGCTATCCAAATTACCATGATGAAGAAGAATCTATAATATTCCATCTTGTAACTCTAGTTAAGAGTTGAGGCGTTCAAACCTAACCACTAGAAGGCTATTGGGTTGTGTTTTAACCAGGCAACTAGCAGGAAAAGTTATTCAATTCTTTTCGAATGGATCTTGTTCCATA
Source organism: Pinus taeda (assembly GCA_000404065.3). Lineage (NCBI taxonomy): Eukaryota > Viridiplantae > Streptophyta > Pinopsida > Pinales > Pinaceae > Pinus > Pinus taeda. The sequence continues at coordinate 64,709 of APFE031455296.1, forward strand.
AATGAGTAGGGTAGCTGAGAGGGATAGGAAGAGTGCACACAAAGAGGATTTGTACACTTTAGTATCCCATAGGCCACAAGATTTACTTCTTTGTATTTGTAGCAATTTTCTATTTTGAGAAAGAGAGTAGAGAGGTCTCATCTTCTAGTTGGATTTTCTCCTAAAAGAGCTTCCCAAGATAAATCTTGTGTCAATCATGGTTTGTGAGTTTCTATTTTATTTTTTTTGTTTATTTGTTTATTTATTTTATTTATTATTATTTTTTTCGCATAATTATAATTGCAGCATATGCAATATAGTAATTTACATATCCATAAATATAAAGAAATAAATCCTCATACTGTATTTAGATTTTTAAGTTCATTTATATATATGTTGTATAACTATCCAATACAATATCCACGATATAAGATCATCAACTAGAGTTGTAAAAGGGAGATACATTTTAATGTGTTTTTTAGGAAAATCACGAAGCATTAAGAGGGGAGGATTTCGAGGGATTCTTGAGTCAATAAAGGGTTTCCCTTGTGCTATGAAAGATAGCTAAGAAACAACTTGTGACTTTTAGAAGCTATTGACTTAGTGGCAATAAGGAAAATTTTGTCAATTTATTGATATGAATGATAGTGGCCTTCATTTGGCCACCATCTATTATTGAGTGAACGTTCCCCCCAATGACATCATAGTTTGGTTAGGGGTTTTCCAACTACAAAGAAATTAACTAGATAATTGATATTATGGTTGGGTGAAGAAAGTATCACCCTTCATCAATTCTAAGCATCTCTATACTTAGCAAATATGTTCTCTTGAGTGTCATTGTTCTTCATTTTGCAATGAAATTGATATTTAATATCAAATAAATGGTATTAATGGTTGTGGAGATTATTTGAATGTGTATGTACTTAAATATTTGCTTTTATTTATATTCAATAATAAACTGGGGTTTTGAGTTTTCGTTCACTTAAGTTGGTGAATAGATTGGAGGATTTGCTTATATAATCTTTGCCAAGTTACTTTCTTTATTTCATGCTTACATTAAACCTGAGGTAAAATCAATAATTTTGCTAGAGTTAAAAAATTTAAAGGTCATCATGAAAGTTGTACATAGATTCCTTTCATTATATTAATAATAAATTAGTAAATGTTATAATATTCTATGAGAGGAATTTTAAGGAAAAAGAAAACATGTCTAAATCTCTGTTTTTGAAGCTTTGTATCCATAATGAATTAAACAAAAGTCTTTCGTAGAAATCATATATGAGAATTTTTTGGACAACGTGGTCAAACCAACAAGTATGGTTTATCATGAGACGAGATGAAAGACAGATCATAGACAAAGCTTAATAGAAATCAAATAAACATAATTTCAATCATATTTATATTTGAACAATAATATTTAAATTCTGATATTATTTATTAATATTAAAAACAATAATATTAAATAGCAATTAAAATTATTAATAACAAATGTGTAAATCTATTAAATATATTAATAGCTAATGTGTAAATCTATTAAAATTATTAATAGCTAATGTGTAAATCTATTAAAATTATTAATAGCTAATGTGTAAATCTATTAATAGCTAATTGCATGACACATGCCAAGTGTGTGGGGCCGTTGGTGATAATCAAAGAGATGAGATGTGAATTAAAAAGCCCCAAAGAGGTGTTCTAACATAAATTATGCAATTTATTATATCATAGAAACATAATGAATATAACGAAATAATAATTTTTAAATGACAAAGGAAATTCCCAGTGAGTTTTAATTTCATTAACCATTAATTTATAAAATTATTTAATATAATAATAATATTTAATGGGTGGAGAAATTGTCGAATGAGTTTATTAATAATTAAATAACAATAATATCATTTTAGTGATCAAAGAATAGTATAACTCCATGATATGCGGTGAGCATTTGAGCATTAGTAGTTTGACATAGATGGAGAAAAATGGAGTGAGACCTACAACACTTTCGATGAGGAGGCACACCAATGCACAAGCCATCGATGTAAATGGAAGAGTCTTCAAGTTGAAGAAGTAGCCTAGATAATGATCTCTTCTCTAACTTTCGATGTAAATGGAAGAGTCTTCAAGTTGAAGAAGTAGCCTAGATAATGACCTCTTCTCTTACTTAGCGTAAATATCATGTAAATATTTTATTAAATAAGATATATAAATTTAAAAGATATATAAATTTAAAATGTTTCATGGATGTGGTCTAATGGGTTACTATATTATGAATAAATGATATTAATTAGAGAAGGGAAGGTGCGAAGATGTGGGATAGAATTCATTCTAGTAAAAATAGATAGTAAAATAAAGATGTTCATGGTTATAATTAATAAATTTAATTGATATAATAATAATAATGTGATATTATTAGCTTAATCTATGTTTACTTGTAATATTTATATAGTAGAATCTATATAGAGACATGAGAATGCTCACAGGGTTAGGTGGCTTTTGCATTGATAAATAACTACCTTTGCAGGGACACATGGAGCTAGGGCCTTACATCATTTGCTACATGTTAGTGGTATGTTCATGTTAATACTGTGTGAATTGCTAAATATTCTAAGAGCTCTAATTTGGCTTTTGTGCTAATAAATAACTACCCTTGCAATGACACATGGAGCTAGGGTCCTACATGATTTGCCACATGTTAGTAGTATGTTCATGTTAATATTGTGAAAATTGTCAAATATTCTAAGAGTTCAAATTTGTTGCCTAAGACTTCGAATTAAAATAAAGTTATTTTATTAGGAAGATTTCAACCAACATGAGATGATGGTACCTTTAAAAATTGGCTGTGAGTTGAAAGAAAAAGGAAAAATTTTTACGACCCCATCTCCTCAAGGTGACTTTGGAGGTTGGATGTGTTATAGTGTTGTGTTAGAGCAGCATTACAACACTCAAGTTGTACGAAATTAGGAAAATGGTTAAGTAATGGTATCCATTATTTTGAGATAATGTATAATTGGAATTTGTAATTGCAAAAAAAATGGATTGAAAATTTAGATTGAAAATTTGCCTAAATTTGAAGAGCATGAAGTCGATGTTAGTGTTGAAGAGGCCTTTTGGACCATATGTCAACAAGGGGATTTGGCTCAGACCAAAGTTCTTCACACAACCTAACCCATTTGACTAACAATATATTAGTTAGGAGAGATTTGACCCTGAAATAAAAATAAATAAAAATAAAAATAAATAAAAAAATAAAAAATTGCTACTTTGACATTGGCAAACTTAATAATAATATGAGTATCCAATGACAATGACTTTTCCTACCATCTAGAAGCCTTGTTATCCTTTTGATTTTCCCTAAGCTGATTCATCATTCTTGGTTATTTTCCTATTGAAGTTGTTGGATTCTATGCTCCCGACAAGGAACCATGACAAATTAACATTGATGCTAATACACTTTATGTATGCATCTATCTGAATCAACCTTGTAATGGCAGTAACTATCACAATTATTATCGCCGTCCTTAGTATGAGTATTTTCATCAACATATTAAAAAATGTGATTTGTTTGGGGCTTATTCTTTTTTAGTGTAGGCTCATTGGGAGAATCAACATCAAAATAAATTTCTTTAATAGGAACATTGTTTCCTCCCTTTCATTATGCCCGATATATTTTTTGAGATATCTATTTACTTTTAATTAGAGATTGGACGTCTGGACTGTGATGACTATTTTCTTCCTTCCGTGAAGGTTGAGAAAGGTAATCATGGTTTGAGAGAGTTGGTTCGATATCATCTCTAAACTTGGGTTTCAACTTAATGTGTTGGAACCCTCTATTCTTTGTCATGCTTTTTGTTACACGCGCAAGCACTGCATTAGGGGTTTTTAACCTATTTTCATCACATATATCTAACTCATCTAAATGGAACAAGTTATCAGGGAAAAAATTGTCAACGTCATGAGTCTCAGAAGGTTCTAGACTAATTAATCAAGGATTAGGAGAAACACTCAGAGGGGTTTCTTTCCAGTCCGTAGCGTGAGGTTTTTTAAAACTATTCCAGTGAAGGAATGAGTCTTAGGAGTCACTAGACTTAACCATAATATAAATTATCCCATGATGAAACATGGATCAGTTAGGGTTATTTCACTCACCTTGGTATAATTTAGTCATTTTGAAAGGATTTTATGTAAGTAAAATGGAAGATACATGTTAAATCTGAAAAACACAATCAAAAGATGAGTATGGTACAAAAGGATGAGCCCATATTTACCCTCACAACTAATAAAATTCCTAATAAAATAAAGAAAGTATTCCCATTTATTTTTTAGGGATTGGAAAATAATACCTTTCACATTATAAGTGGAGTTCTTTGAGACCAAAAACTATCACCTAAGAATGTCATGTGCAGGAAAAATTTTAGACCTATTTTCACCTTTTATGGAGAGATCTATTGCTTCAACAATGAATTTTACATCCACCCATATTTCAATATCACCAACCCTAGATTTTTTTTTCCACTGTAAGTGGAAGTGACACCTTTTACCACATTTACATTATAATCCTAAAAATTCATAATGAAATCCTACCATCCAACTTCCTGGAATAGAGAGAGGTATTCCTCATAAGCCTCAATAATCTCACCTCTGAGAAGTTATGTATGAAATATAGGTGCCATGAGAGAATTCAACTGTGATTTTTTTCATATGAGCTAGACAAGGCTTCACATAACAAACCATAACCTTACATAGCCACATGCAGAGGAAAAACTCAAAATTGGAATGCATAGAATGTGGGACTAAAACCCTAGGATTGAAAATGATTGTCTCCCAAGTGGTACTAACAATATTGAGTGGTAATAACAATGCTTCAGATATTTAATAGAACCCTAGACTTCAAGATATGTCAACCATGTGATGAATGTACCACTGTTAAAACCTACATTTTCGAACTCGAATGAGTAGAGCCATGTGATCAAAAAAATATATAAGCTTTTCAACACCATATCCCATCACATATACATATATCACCTATTTTTATTGAGTTTTACTCTTGGAATTATAACCTTTCTATCATATATGTATATTAGGATCTTTCTCATCATAATTTAATTATGAAAATAACCAATATTCATAGTGTTAAATTGAATCAACTAAAATCATTATAACAACCCACTAGAACATAAGTCACAAGATTTAATAATGCTAGATGATGTTATATAGTTTTTAGCCCAAACCCTTTTAGCATAGCATGGAATATGAGCAACATAGAATATGAATGCATGTTACATTTGATAAGAAGGTCCCAAAGATAATCTAATCATTCATAATCCAGAAATATATATCATATCAAACATCATGGTATAGGTACAACTTTGATCCATAACCAATGTAAGGAACCGTGGAAGAACAAAATCAAAACACCACGCTTACAGGTAGACTTGACCAAATAGGTCTCAATATACTCATAATAACAAAAGGTTTCTATAAGGATAATGTTATATTTTCCATGTAGGAAAAGAAGTCATCAACCAATTATTAGGATTTGGGATATTCCCTTGCATTCCTTCAAGGTCATCGTCAAAATAGAATAGCGAATGAAAAGAAAATCATGTCAAAGTCTAAAACACATTAACATAATCACCACACAAGAACAAAACATTTTCTTGGACAATCAGTGAATCACCATTCCAGGTTACTAAAGAAATGAAATTAATCTAAAATATATAAGAAGAAAAAGGAGGGACCCTTTGTATTCAAAAAAGTGTAAGGTAATTCTATTGGGTGGGAAATAATTGGAGACTCACTAGATGAACCAATTGTCTCTGACAAGAAACCTGTATAATTTTAAGGAGGTATAAATCAAATGTTGAATAAAACCAGATGCCAAACAACTTAAAAATTGATTACTTTGATTCAATTTGGAAGTAATTGTAGTATATTGTTCTTAAATACCTATAAATAACTTCCATCACTATGTTGAAACCTAAATAGAATACATTATTATTTATAGATATTTAAGGAATTAATAAACAATATATTCTGAAAAAGAGACAATTAACCAAGAAAATAATGTACACGTGACTTCAATACACATGAATTTCCTTTGCTACTAGTCAGGTGTCCATAGGCTCGACACATATTCCTTTTAACCTAAATTTAGATGCTTTTACCCCACTATTAGGATACTTATTTACATATTTTCTTTTCTAATTCTCATACATATTTTAGTTGAAGGCTAGTGTCCTAGTTTGTTGGCCAAATAGTGACACTGTCATTTACAGATGATTGAAAATGATCAGCTAGCATGTGATGAGTCCTCTTATCATTCGATCCTATGACCGAAGGCAACACTACAAGAAAAAAGGTCATTGGTGAAGGTCATTCTTGTGATGGACCTTTAAGGTCTGTCACCAATGTCACATATGGTGATGGTCTTTAAAAAATCATTGTTGTAAGTGTATATAGTGATGGTCCTTTAAGGCTTGTCACCAAAGACATTTTCAATGACACTTTTGGTGAGGGTTGTTAAAGGCCCATCACTAATTCTCTTTTTGGTGACACTTTTGGTGAGGGTAATTAAAGGCCCATCACTAATTCTCTCTTTGGTGACACTACTAGTGATGATCTCTTATTGACCATCACCAATGATCTTTTTGGTTACTTTTGGTGACGGTCAATAAATGTTTGTCATCATTGATTTTTCCAATGAGTTTTTGATGACGCTTCATGCCTGTGACGAACCTTTAAAGTCCGTCACCAATGTTGCATATGGTGACAGTCTTTATAAAATCATTGTTGTAAGTGTATATAATAATGGTCCTTTAAGGTTTGTCACCAAAGCCATTTTTAATGACACTTTTGGTGAGGGTTACTAAAGGCCCATTACTAATTTTCTCTTTGGTGACACTTCTAGTGACGATCTTTTATTGACCCTCACCAATGCTATTTATCATTACTTTTGGTGACAGTCAAAAAATGTTTGTTACCATTTCTCATTCCAACGCGTTTTTGATGATGTTATGTACCTGTTACTATATTTTTTGTTAAAAGGTAATGATTTAAGACCATTGTTGTTGAGTCTTTTTCATTATGCATCCAAGATCATAGTGGTTATAATAGTCAGTCAATTTGCTAAGAAGTAATTAGTGTGTATCACTTCCCTCAAGTCATAAGAATATAGTTTTCCAATGAGTCAACACATGATTCATCTCTATTAGGTGTATTATCTAGCGAATTTCCTTTAAATAAAGTTACACTAGTGTGTGTATGAACTGTATTATTTAATACATAATAAAGCTCTGCAATTCTATTAATGAGAGTTACCTAGCACTCCTGAACACTCATGGCCCACCTTAACATGCTTTGAAACAATACACAAACATTCCTTGGCACCTCGCATGTCTTGGAACAACTTTGTACCTGGAACATATTTGTACCTAGAACATCTTGCCATGAGTAGGATGCCCAAGCACCTGTTGGCATGCCCTAGCATGGCATAGTACTCCCATATCATGTGTTGGCATGCCCTGTAGTCCCTAGCATGCCCTGGAACACCTTGTCATAATATTGCATTGACAAAAATTAGCACTTGGAACACATTGGCACTTGGAATGTATTGTAACATATTATTAGTGTGCCTAGCATGTCCCTTTTGAAAAAGATAAAGTCTTGACTTATTAACCCTCTCATATGTTCATTTCCTTGCATTTTAGCTTGGTTATTCCTTTTTTTGCCATGAAACTCCATGATGCATATTGGCATACTCTGTCACCATGGACATCCTAGCATGTCTTAGCACTTGGCATGCCTTCGCACTATTTGGCACATGTTAGCACACCTCGTAACTACCTATGATTTGGAATTTATCCAAGACGAATAATTAAAGGTATTGCAGGCTCATGTGCATGGATGTGCCTATTTTAATTTATGCAACAAATTGATAAGATTGCGAAATACATAAACACTAAAGCAGTTAGTGAAAACATAACAGGAAAACATGTAAACAAGACAAGTTTAATAAGGATTTCACCCAATACTCCTTGGCTATGTCTCCTAGTCCAACCTTCAGTGGTACCCTCTCGATTATCTTTTCAAAGCAGAGTTTTTACAATAGTGAGCTCAATTTGAGTCTCACTCAACAGATATAAATCAGTAGGATTGGATCCCCCAAGTCTTTGGAGTACACAGACTCTCCTTACTGAAACTCGACCTCTATTGGTCACAGTAGTATGAGCCCAATCTGAGACTCAATACATGATATACATTTACTGAGGAGTTTTCTTGAAACTCTCAAGCCTTCCCTAGAGTACATAGACTCTATGACTCTCTCTTGCTCTGTTTGGCTCGATGCTACCTTCAGGTTAGCTCGACTTTGTTCTCTGCTCTTGGCTAACTTTTTCTTTTCTTGTTCTCTGTCAGTTCATGGCTTTAATCCAAATTTTCTTTTTGACTGTTCGTTTTTGCTTCCTGACACTCTGGTTTTCTTGCCTCCATCCATTTGAATTCCCCTATTCGCGTCATCATCAGTATGTAACGCCTTACAGGGAGGTGGCCACCTATTTCATAACCAACTGAGTGTTAGTTCTCTTGGAAATGTTTGAATTTCCATTATTTCCGTTTAACTTCTAGATTTCCCGCGAGCATGATTCCTCTGCCAACTCATTATTCATGCTGGACTTCAAACCTTTATACAACTCAGCTTGTTTACCCAGTTGAATTCGATCATCCATCAGATTACATACCCGCCATCGATATGGAGCTTGCAGATCTTACGGTCTCTGTCCATATCGGGTGGGTAAATTGCATGACATTTACCCATCTGATGTGAGCGGTTTTCTCTCTCTTCCACCGAATGCATGGCACCCAGTGTGTGGCATCGAGCAGGACTCGGTTAAAACCGCTTATCGCTCGAAGCCCTTCCGATATCCTGCCGGTTTTCTTGTGGGACTTGCCTTTGACAGAATCGGCGAATTCCATACTATTTTTTTGACTTTTCTAGTCTAGTTTGCTCGGGGATTTTTCTTCTCTGAGAGGTTTTCCTGGTGATATGTGATTAACGACTTACCTCCCTTGTTTCTCAAAAAGCCTTCCTGTTTTTCTATTTTGTGGCAGTGCACATTACCATGGGCCAATGGCCTGCGTGCTTGACCGAGGGTCCTTGTTGCTTGGCGTTGCTCACAATTTACAATTTTTCAAGGATATTTTCGATAAGATCGACCTTTATAAGGCTTTGAAACTTTGGCATGAATTTTACAAATTTATGAAAACTTAGAGAGTCATTTAGGATCCAATTCGGATCAACCTAGCATACTCTAGCACTTCTTGACATTCCCTGATATTCCCTAGCATGCCTTACCCATGCTTAGCATAGCTTGTCACTCCCTCCTTGGCATGATAGCCAAAACTCATTAAAGCTCCCCGATACACCCTCACATTCATTCACTTCCATGAATTTTGACCTAGTGCTCCCTTGTGTTGTCCTAGTACTCCATAACAGTCCTCGAAATTCATTGGCACTCTTTAGCACACCTTAGCACTCTTTGATATGCTCTTCCACTTCATAGCATGCATCACACTCCCCACTGTCACTTGGAACGTGTTGGAACTTGGCAAGTCTTAGCATGTTTGGCATGCATTGAGATGACTTGGTATGATTTGGCATGGTTTAATATTAAATTTCTTTGAGATCAATTATTGGAAACTAGATGAGAATAAACAAAGGAAGATTTGGCACCTAGAATGAATTGACAGTTTCCACTTGGCACTTATTCTCACCTAGTGTTGGTGTGCCTAGCATGCCCTTGATGGAAAAGGTAAATTGATAACTTATTAAGGATATGATGTGCTCATTTCCTTGTATTTTAACTTGTTCCTCCCTTTTGTTGCCTTGATAGTCCTTGACATGCATTGTCACACCCTTATATATCTTGGAATGCCTTAACACTTGGCACATCTTAGCTTGTTTGACATGTCTTCGTATTATTTGGCACATGTTAGCATGCCCTAGAATTCTCTAACACACCTTGGAAATCATGAACTCAGAACTAGCATTACATTAGTGTAGTTTTTAGAAGAATAAAAAGGTCTTAATGAGCATGAAACATGAATTCATTAAGAAAGAAAGAAAGTAACACATAATGATTTTTCCATCAAACAAAGCTTTATGCAAAGAATTTTCTTTATAAAATATAAGGAAAACCATTGAAGAATTGATGAATAGAAAGAGAATATGAGTATCTTTCATATAAAGCTATAATAGAGAATAAATAATATCACAAACTTACTGCACATGAATTCCTAGATAATAGTTTCAAATTGTGTCCTCTGATTTCCATAAAATGTCCAAGTACAAGCTACAATAGTTCTCTCCTATGAAATCCAACCTCTTCTATCATTGAGAAACTGATACGTAAATACCAAAACAACATATCCCCACGCTAAGGGGTTGAATCCCTGACTCTAGGAACTGTTCCATGAGGTGTTCTAACTAAACCCTAATGTCTAGGGAAGTTAAAAACAACGTCTATTTTGATGCTGACATGTCATACCAGCTAAGGGAAAGAAACCCTGAAACACTTGAACAAATGTAGATAAATGTTGTTAGTGTATGGGCCAACCTATTAGCTAAGAAAGCGTGCATGAGGAATGAAAAGAAAGTTGTATTTAAAGAGTAAGCTTCCACTTCAAATGGAAGAGTAGATGTTTTAGCTAAGAGTTTAGAAATAATTATGGATAGGTTAGAAAGCATGGAGAGGAAAAATCAATGGGAGAATCAACAACAACAACCCCCAGCAAGAAACCCAAATTTTAGGAAGAACCCTAATGCTACAAAGAATGATACACCAGACCAACAGATTAGGCCCCCCTTCCAAGAGAACTATATTGAGGATTCAAAAAACCAAGAAGCAAAGGATGATACCCAGATTAACTTGCAGGAAACCAAAGAGGAAGACACTATTTTTCTTACTCAATAAGAACAAGAGTTATATATGCTACAGTAATTGCAGTTAGAATCTGGTGAATCCTTTTTATTTTAAACAGGGATATGAGTCAGCTATCTATGAGGTACATAAACAATCTAGCTTGAGAAGAAAGAAGAATAATGAGACTCACATTAAGAGATCCATTCAAACCCAAACTAATATAATAAAAAAATATCTAGATAAAAAAGTGTTGCAAATCCTCCCTAGGGGAACACCAGAGACTTCAACCCCTAGGATTGTAGATATAACCTCCACTAAAACCCAAACAGAGAAAATTACTGAAAACAATCAAAATAAGAGCAATCAAGGTGAAACAATAGAAACACAGACTGAAATACCTACTACTGAGAAACAGAATAAGGACACACAAACTACACATATTAAGGAATATCTAAATCAAACTAACAAAACTCAGATCCCTTTCAACATCAAAAATGAAATAGAAAAATTAAAGATATCAGTTCCTTTAACTGAACTGGTAAATAATGAATCTTATAGGTCACAGATAACTGAGACTTTGAACATAGGAGAGGGAGAGGATTCTGTTAATTTGAATGATGACCATTCTAAATTATTGTTTGGCCCTGAGGCCAATGCTATTCATGAGCAAGGGGGAGTTCCTCCTTTTTACATCAGTCTAAACATTCATGATAAAATATTGCATAATGCTATGTTGGACTCAAGGGCATCCCACAATCTGATGCCAAAGGCAATAATGGAAAGACTGAACCTAGATATTACCAAGCCTTATAAGGATTTGTTTTCATTTGACTCCAGCCAGGTCAAATACCTTGGTATGATCAAGGACTTATATGTGACTCTTGTATAGTGCCCTACAAAGAGAATTTTAATGGATATTGTAGTTGCATACATCCCACCAAAATATATAATGATGTTATCTTGCTCATGGGGAGAAAAACTATAGGGATCCTTACAATTGGATATGTCTTATGCCACCATATCTGTTTTTGGCCAACCAAGAAAATTATATAGGGAGACCTTGATGAAATAAATGGTCAGTAGTGAGGAAAAGCCACAAAACTTTCCCATATGCTCCATGCATTCAGATATGGACTCTTTCATCTTATACAATGCAAAAAATGATAATAAGGAAATCACAGCCAAAAACCTTCAATACAGAACAACTAATAGTGAGACCATATTCCATGAATCACTATGGCATCTAGACTTTGATATGTTAGTCAATAGGTTAGGGGCTGGTAGGGGAGTGTGGATCAATAATATGGAGAATAATCATGCTGAGGGACATGCTTTCATATTGAACTTCAAATGTACCAATAATATGGTCGAATATGAAGCCCTTATTCTAGGGTTACAATTGGTTAGGAAACTCGGAGCCAAAAGAGTTTCTATCATGGGAGACTCAGAGCTGATTATTAAACAGATTAATAGTGAATACTCTGTCAACAACCCTAGGCTTGGTTGATATAGGTGTTGGGCTAATTTATTGACTAAATTAACACAAGTATTTAATTATCAATCTGGGTTTGTAAAACTTGGAGGCAAATCCACTGTATATGGACGTCAGATATAATCAAGTTTAGAAGATAAAATTTGAAAACTGAAGAAGCGCGTATTACAAATATAGCCTACATTAATAATTCAATTCACCTTGCAATGAAGGAAAGTTGAAATGGCTCTTAACTTAAGAGGTCCAATTCTTCCTCAATTATTACTTGATGAATAGAAATTAGAAACCATGAGCTCTCAATAGCTTAAGATGGACAAATCATCAATGAAGGGAGGCTCTTAACTTAAGAGACCTGTGGTATTTCCCATCATAATTCATTCACCATAATGTTATCAATTGAAGATTGCAAATTCATAAGAAAAACTGCTTGCATGTAATCAAGGAAAAACCTAGTTTCAATCCATCAATTTAACAGAAGGAGTGTTCAACTTGAACACCTTATCATTCCATCTTAATAAAGTGATGAACAAACTAAGATTCAATAAAATAAATCATCACACATAAACCGTAAACCAATCTGAAGCAAACCACATAAACAAGTTCTAAAATAACCAAATTATGGAAAATTAAACTAGTCTAACAAAGAAGTGTACTTAGCTTGGAGTGGGGGCCCTCCACCCTTTCCTTGCACACTTGAAGAAATCCCAGCTACACCAACTTTAATAAATAAAACAAGCATGAACAACAAATTGGAATGAAACAAGTTCTTCAAATTAGCTCCCCACTCCAATTATACAAAAGTTACATACAAATTCCCTTACAAAAGCCATCAAAGTCTTGGCTTTAAATAGAGGTTTTTTGAAACAAACTGATCTATATTATCTCCAACACTCATATCCACCTATCTAAGTCGAACTCATCCAATTCATCCCAAGAAATATGGTCAATCCCATAAAATCTCAAAACTGCCCTATTTCCTAGGGATTTTCTCGTGACTAGTCATGTTTGACCAGCCTTGACCGGGCCTAATAAAGCTTGTTCTGGCCGAACCAAGTGGAGTTAGCTTAGTCATAGTTCCCAAGCTGTCCATACATGCATCAAACTTGAGCCCAAGTGTCCTGCAAACATGTCATCCACATAGGTATTACAGGAATTTCTGATTCAGTCCAAGATTGCACTTGAAACTCAATTTTCATAAAAACTTCTAGAAATTGCAAAATTAAAATTAAACACCTGAATATGCATAAAATACATCAAA